>JARCZZ010013693.1:0-19609 GCA_030323915.1 Brotogeris chrysoptera
GAAAGGAAAGGAAAGGAAAGGAAAGGAAAGGAAAGGAAAGGAAAGGAAAGGAAAGGAAAGGAAAGGAAAGGGGAAAGGAAAGGGGAGAAATAGGAAAGGAAAGAGGAAAGGAAAGGAAAAGAAAGGAAAGGAAAGGAAAGAGGAAAGGAAAGAGGAAAGGAAAAAGGAAAGGAAAGGGGTTTGTGGTGTCTGGTCTGGTTTGGTTTGATTTGGTCTCGTGTGGCCATATCGTGAGGGCTCCGTAGACATCCTCACAAAGCAGTGGTACCAGGGCTTTGAGTCCTTCTCAGTTTGGGGTGCTGGTGCAGCCCAGCTCTGACCCACCCTCACACTGCTGCTTCTTGACCCACAGACAAGCAAGGCACAGGAGGGAGGAAAGGCTATGCAAATACCTGATTAAAGTACAAAACAAAGCTCACGTCTGACTGGAATATGGGTTTATACCCTGCTCTTATCAGGTGAGCTCATTTAAGAGCAGCATTCTGTCTGTATGACTGCCTTTTTTACACATGCCTCATCAAGTGCCTCATCAAGGTGTATGGACAACAGTGAATTTTGAGTGGAATTTCTGGATTCCTCCTACAAGCCAAGACTGGGATTTCAGCAAGAAATGCCACACGTGGAAGTGGATGAAAGGGTGCAGCCTGTGTGCTAAGGTAGCACAGTCCATCCAGGCAGAGCACATGCAAGAACCTTGCCTCCACTTCTCGGGAAACACCAAGTCTATTGACAAAAAGCCAAGGAACAAACACATACATTAAAACTGCCTCTGGAGAACAGTAACTGTTTTAGCATACTTGTCAACAAGCATTGCAAGACCATCTTTAAATATTGCCTATGCAGGGTACTGAATCACACCTCCTTGGGTATAATAAAACCTGTGAAGTCAGTGAAGTGGTTGTCTATTCAGCATTGACAGTTTCATTACATACATTTGCTTTTGCTCTCTATCAACTTGTTTCTGATGTGACTCATGATTTCTTCTCAAGAGAAGTAGCATTTCTGGTGGCTATTTCCTTGCATGTGACAGGACGTGAATAGAATACCTGGTTAGTCCATAATATATTCTCAATGTATATTTCTTGCGTGCTTGTGCTGTAAATAAACATACACAGACTAAAGACAATCTCGTTCTGCGAACTTTTACTCAAAGGCAGCATATATTTGTAGAATTTTCTGCCTTTTAATTGTTTGGTCAGAGCAAGCAAAAAAAAAGGCTCGAGAACGACAGATTGCAACTGCACTTGCTGCCCAAGTAACAGTCATCTCTTAAAAATTGATGGCTCTCTGAATTATTCAGGAAAGCTAAACTGCTGATCATCTGCCCATTTTCTGACATCCCATTTTATCATTTTACATAGGTACTTCCATGGTTTCAGTTTCCTGAGTGTCTCAGTGAAATCAAGTTGAGTATAAGAACATCCTGAACAGATCAGCTAATCCAGAGTCCTCTCATTAACAGTAGAAAGTATTAGATGTTTGTGTAAAGAGCATAAGAACTGGTGAATGTGAATGGATCAATACCCAGGTACATCTTCCCCATTTTCATTTTTCTGTGGCTTAGAGGCTTGGTTCTGAAGTTCTGGTGCTAAAGCTTTCTGGTAAGGAGCCCTGGATAGACTTTTGTTTTATGAGTATAACTGACTGCTTTAGATTAGCTTACACAGCACCTTGTGGCAATGAATTCAGTGTTACAACTATTGTGTGAAAAAAATGGTTCCTTTTGTGTGTGTTAAATCATCTGCTTAATAGCATTGCTGGTTCAAGTATTACAAGAGTTAGTATATAACAACTCCCTATTGGTCCTTTCCCTGTCAGTTGCACATTTAGAAGTCTGCAGGTTTCTTACTACACTCTTCTTCACTGTGCCTAACACAATGCCTTGTACTTGGTGTCTTCTTTTTCAGAAGTTATGCCGTACCTTTTCAATTCTACTGTATGGTTTCTGAAATTGAAGAGGAAAAACCAGCACTGTGCAGTAGGGAAGACACTGAACAGCCTAGTGATGTTTTATGGGTTTTTTCTCAGTTCCCTTCATAAGAGTTCTTAACACAGTTTGCCTTTTTGAATGCCACTGAAAACTGAGATAATACTTTAATCTGCAGCACAACATCTGTAGTTGTTGGTGTTGGTGTTCAACTGAACTCAACACCAGTTCTGCAGCCCCCACAAGTGTGGGTCACATTGACATTCTTCTTTCAATTGTGGTCTGGGAGGAAGGAGATTCTTACTTTCATATTGTAACACCATCAAAGCAAACTGAGTGATGACTCTTGATCTTTGATATCCATCCTTTGTTTTTCTCTGTCAATAAACTGAGGACATAGGGCTTCAGGAGTAGAAGGCGGCATTTATAATCTCTGTTTAAAGAAGAAATAATATGAACCATTATAATTGGAGCTTGCAGAAACATAACTTCTCTCATTTGCTAAAACTGTTGCTGTTTTTGAATTTGGCTTCAGTCCATATTGGATCAAAATACAATTCCTGATGAACTGCAAGTTCCCCAGATTCTACTGCAGTGCAATGAAATTGATGTTCTTGATAGTGCTGGTTTCCTTGAGCAGCTGCAAGCAGCTCCCAGAGCTTGGAGTGGTAGAACAGACCTGCCACCTCATGATTGGCTGCAAGAGGCAGTTTCCAGAGTCCAGACTCTAGACACACCTCAAGGTACACACACCCAAGTCAGATCCGCCTGTTCCTCCCTGTTTTCCCATCAGGGATGACATTCGAACTGAAACAGTCAGGGGGCAATAAACCATCAGGATTTGGTTGATTTGTTTGTTTGTTGTTCACAAACTGTTGTTTCTATGTGAAAAAGAAATAGGAGTCACTGTAATCATACACTTCAATAGAAGAATAGTAAAGAGAGAGGAGGCATAGGAGGAGAAAGAGAATGAAGCTAGAATTTAAAAGCAGTTAAGAAGGTGCATATCTTTTAGGCATTACTATGCCTGGATGCAGTAATGGGGCGAGGAGAGATGACTGGCATTGATTGTCAATTTTAAGGTATAGTAAAAAGCAGGTCTTTATGTGACATTGAATGCAACATGACTGACAGTAATTTTGCCATCCCTGTTCTGTCAGCCGCTTATAAAGTGCATGAGCATATGTATAATTTCTGAATGATGTGAAGACACTTTCTGGTTCATAAGTTGTTCTTTTAAAAGAAAGATCTGATCAGTGTAGGTAGAGGGTAATGCAGTTTCAAAGCAATGCAATATTCAGCATAACAGGTTGTAGTTATAACATATATCATGCAGAGGAACTGTACTTTATTATAAATTGAGTCATCAATTACAGGAGAAGCAGTTACAGAAATTGAACTAATTTGAACATTGCAATAGAGTTTGCACCTGGCTATTCCAAAAGTTAATATGGGCCATTTGGTGCACAAAAAACTCTTGCACATTCCAAATGCCTGGAGAGCAATATTGTTGTTAATATCGACCATATTAATGCACAGTAGAGAGATGTCCTAGTCAGTGATTAATCTACAATTAAAGTGTAGGGAGGAAAAAGAGGAACGTCAAGGAAAATCACATTGTGGCAGGGGAGGGAGGCAGTGGCACAGACTGAGACAAAATTTAAAGCAGGATTTGTTTTCATGATTTCATAAAGCTCCACTTTTTACCCACTTAGACAGTTGAGGTCTGAATTTCGTAAAGTCTGTTTGTTCTAAGAATTAGTCAATAGGGCAGAAGTAACATTGAAATAATGCTGTCTGTTGGTAGACTGGTTTGCATGCCAAGCTTTTCTGAACAATTGCAGCTTCTCCAAATCCAAATTTGTCTTTCTGAAGCACATCTCATCCACACAAACATGTCATGTTACAAACAGAAGGGCGGTGGTAGGTGGGCTGTTTCAGAAACTGGCTTCCTTCTCTGCCACAGATACTGATACATAGATATTCTGCCTCTTGGAAAAGTGGTAAAATCCTCCCGTCACTTCCATGATATGTAACTGCCTAAAAGCTTCCACCACTCAGGACCTGAGCTCACATCACACTCGTATCAGGAGAGTATCTTGAGGGGCAGGAAGTAAGAGGGAATATTGGCAGTGAATACACGCTGTGGAAAGTGTGGGGGGAGTGAAAAGGAGCCTCTGCAGTGATGTGTGCTGTTTTCAGCTTTATCCTTCCTAACATTGCCTTCTTTCCCCTTACACTAAGGTGTTACACCCATTTACTAACGTCATTTGCATATCCAGGACCTGTCTGATTCATGCTGAAGGAACATGCTGAAGGTAGCAAATGTCTTCAAAGTTTTTGAAGGAGTTAAAATGATCTATTTTAAGCTGTATAGCTGAGACTACAACTGCCCATGTTATGCTCCTGGAAGACTGGGAGTGCTGGGCAGAGGTGATCACTTCTCTCAGAAGGTGCAAGGACAGCTCTGCCTCTCAGACAGCTGCTTCTGCCAGGATAACATTAGCAGTGTTTTGCAGGAAGTCACTGCAGGGAGGCTGTGTTGAATGTTAACATCAGCCTGCAATCAGCCCTAGTTCTGCTTTCTTTTTTAGGCTGAAGAAATGAAGGTTGATTCCATACTATGGGCATGCTGTGGATTTTACTCTGTCTCTTCACAGTCTTGTGAAATACTTGAACCATTTCACTTGGATGAGGCAGAGGTGTTTAGTTCTCAAAGTGAATTGCAAATCAATGCAAAATTCTACAAGTTTCCTGAAAACAAATGACAGAATATGAGAGGCCTTACTGTTACTGGCCCTAAAAAAGTAGTTCAAACTGAGTTCAGCCTTTAATGGAAAGCATTTAAGGTCAAGGTTCTCTTCTCAGGGTTCTCTATTGTCCAGTAGGCAGTAAATTCTGGCTTTTCCTGTGCCTAGGGCATTCACAGTGTTGCTCTTTGTTGTGGATTCCCTGATGTCTAAAAACGGGTGAACTCCCGCTGCCAAAATATTACCTACCATTTAATGATCAACCAATGAACTATGGGACAAATATCCTCAGGGAAGCAGTCTGCATTAGTTCCAGTTTTTAGAGAGCTATCTGGGGTTTTTTTGGTTTCTCATTTTCTCCTGCATTAGCAATTGGCAGTGTGTGCATGGCTCCAAATTAGGATGGAAATGTGGGGTTTGAGGATTGCCAAGTAATGGCTGGTATTAGATGTTCTGAGCTTCCCTTCAGGCTGATGATGTGGCATTGTCTGACACTTCTTGAGAAGGCTTTGGAGTCATAGTATTTAAAATGTTCCCACTGTTAGAGGAGTAAAATATAGGGAAAACCCCTCTGAATTATGTCCTGATGTCACAGCTATCTTTACCATGCCCTTAGACACCTCCTTTAAGTGGCTGTGGTACTTTCCAAGGGAAACTTAGGAGTTTGTATTTGAGAACTGATCCTCAGAATTCTCTTCTCTCAGATGAATCACGCATGATCTTTATTCTTCTCATAGAAACCCATCTCCAGATTTCCTCAGTCATTTGTTCTATCTCCAGTGTATTCTAAGACTCTAGAGCCTGGGTTTGCTATTATGCAGCTGTTCCAGTAAGTTCTTTTGTCCACTGACAACAATCCATCTTTCTTTAGCATTTAAACTCTACAGGAGGAGGGTAAAAGGACAGGCCACTGTCTGCTTTTTGTAACCATCAGCCCCTGACAGGTTTGTCTTGGTTAGCAGTCTGGGTTTCAAGTTCCAAAATTCCTGTGACAGTGGCCAGAGTTAGAAAACTGGTAGCAGAACAGGGCTGAACCAGAAGCACATGCCAGACTAGTGAGGTCAGAATTCTTGGGTATGGTTGCAGCCTGTAAGTGTTCCCATTTGTTACGTTGTCAGTTTGACTGTAGTCCAAGTCACTCAGCTTTGTGCCAGGCCCCAAGCCAGAGAGGTCTTGTTTGCCTGGTTTCCTAAGGATACAAAGCTTATGAGATCTTGCTGTCTCTGTATTTGTGTCTCTCAGTCCCCTTGCTATTTCTGTTGGGCCCATTTCAAACAAATTAGACACAGGGGTGGTAGGCTGGAGGATATGAAGTTATGTTTTGTGAAAATGCACAGCCATATGGAGAGAGATACCATTTGAATGCCCCTGAAAGCATGTAGTAGGAGTAGAAAGGCTGTAGTAGGAGTTCAATTGAATAGCTAGGAATCCCCTTGGAGAGCACTGTTACAAGTGTCCCTGCTTCTGAGGGAGTTTGTTCATTGTTATGTAGGAGAATCCAACCATGAGACACAAAACTACAAGAAAACAGTTCTTCTCTATTGCTCACTGAAAACTTTGTTCCTCTTTGGTCTGACTGTTCCTATATATATTAAATAGTATCATAAATGTCAGACATGTCCCATTAGATAAAGGCCTACCAAGGCTTTCCATCAGCTGTGAGCAATGAGAGAACAGAGTTGTAGCCATGCTTCCCTCTTGACACTACTGAACAGCCCCCTACACAGGTGAAAGAAATGGCATATCAAAATCACCTTCAAACTATGGTCCAGGGCAGCTGCTCTTTGGTAAGCCAATAAAACATGGTTAGTGAAATCACTGCAACTTTTAAAGGTCATACATATGTATTTTCATGGATGTAAGCTAACAAACAAAAAGTAGGGAAGCAAGAAAGCAGCGTTTGAAGGGCCAAGAATTAGTCTCATCTGGCTGGGAATTTAAACTGCCATGACAACATTTCACAAGATGGTCTTCAAATTCGTTTTTCAAAAAGTTTAGTTGGACGTGGACTGAAACACAGTAGATGGAGACATTTACACAGACTGGCAGGCTGAGGCTCTCCAGCCTGGAATTAACCAGCCAGTTTCAGTCAGAGAAACTGGCTTTCTGTCTCAAAGTGGGAGAGGAGACAATGCTTTAAAAATAAGGCTTTAAAAGCTGCTGTTGTCTATTGGTATTTTACAAAAGCAAACTGCAAGCACCATTGCCAGCATAAAAGCTACTGAGGTTTAAATGAATTAAAAAGAAAGTTGAAAGACTGAAATCAATCTCAAAGGTGAAACTGATGAGGTTTATTGTCAAGTTGAGAGGAATGTCACATGGAAAAAAATACCATAAATTAGCAGCATGTATTCCTTGTGCTGTCTACAAGAAACAGATTTAATCCACTGGGTTTTAAGTGGACATTTTCTTGCAACACTGAATAACCTATCTACAGTCATTTACTGCAGTTTTTTCTCAGGATTATTTGCTATTGGCCACCATCATGTGAAAGACAGTCAATTAAACAGTTTGGAATTTTGAGTTCTTACATCTTAACAAAGTAAGTGAGAACAACCATCTACTCTTTCTATGATCTTGAGGACAGCTTTGGCAATAAAGTGATGCTTATTTCCATCTGCCTGCATCCTTCTGGGATAATTGCCAGAGAGATGTAAAATTTTGCCTTGCACACCATACCACCCAGTAAAACAAGTATGTTGCACAAGACCATAATGCAGTGGCCAGGTTAATTTTGTACCAGTTGGTCTCCTGCTTTTTTCATATGCAATAGTTTCAATTCCTCTCTTGTTCTCATTGGTGCAGCTTTTATTTACTGTGTCCCGTTCCCCCCCTCTCCCCCCCCCCGTCATTGACATACTGCTTACTTTTGGAGAAAGGCTTGAGGGCTGAGTTGAGAGAGAATGTATTAGCAGCCCTTAAGCTTCAAGGTGTTTGTTAGAGTTCATCAGCTTGGGAGCTCCTTTCTGTTTTAGAAGACAAGAACAGAAAAAAGAGAGCATAAGTGCTTCTAACCTGAATAAAGGGTTCTGTTATTGGGAAGAGGGTAAAAAAAAATCACACAACACAAACAAAGAGATAAGAGCTCTGGAGAGGCAGGAGTTGTCAAAAAGCCTTCCCCATCAAACAGACTTCAGAGAGCCATAGCAGACGGATTTTCAGTACCAGTCAAATGTAGGAGTGTAGGAAGTTGACGTGCTGTCCCTTGGAGAGCCCCGCTATTGACAAAAGACATGCAAACCTGAGAAATGTACATTTGTGGAAAAATCCATCCTGACAAGTGACTGCACTTAAGTCACCAAATGGACTTCACCCATGGGATGATACTCAATTATTGTTGCACATCCAATGAAGCCATCCATGGAGAAAGCACATGGCCAATAAAAGGGAACCTTTCAGTAATCAGATCTTTCAAAAACTGTTTAGCTCTTTGCCACTGAGTACTTGCTGTTAGTGTGGACGTCCCTGCAAACTTGCTTGGCTAGAAGTGCTGAGCTATTCTGAGCTCCTCTGGAGCATCCTGCACATCCTGCGCAAGTCATTCAAAAGGATTTCTCAAATCCATCTGAGGAGATGTCCAACATGATGGCTTTTTCTATTGCAGTTTGTACTGAGTACATATGAAGAATACTTTTGTGTTTGGAGGTATTTTTATGATACTGGCAGTAGGAGCTATTTAATGCTAAAAGGATTGTGTTAAATGGTTTAGCCCAGTGAGTCCCAGTCAAGACTCCATTAAGTAAGAAGCTTGCAAGCTATAAGTCATTTAGACAGTCTTCCATTTTGAGTGAGGAAGTGTCTAGTGTGCAGCTGCTGCTTCGAGTTTATCCTTCCATACCAATATTTCCTAGGTGCCATCTCTCTTCTCTTGAGATTGCATTATCCGTTGCACAATCTGTGTACTTTTTATTTGCCATCTTCTTGATTTCAGCATGGCCACAGTTATGATCATGAATAAATCCTTCTTAGTGAAAGATCTATTTTGGGTCATTTTTATTTTGTGCTTCATAAATGAAAGCCAGCCCCAGCAACAGCATCTGAGCTGTTTGTTTTAGGATGCACCTGCACACAGATTTTTTTCATAACAAAAACATCTTTGTGAAACTGAAACACTGCAACTGTTGTTTGCATAAAACAGGCAACAGTGGCTGGCAACAGATGCTTTTAAGAACATGGATATTAGGTGCAAGTGTTTCATAAGTCCACTTAGTTGCTATGGCCAAGTATGAAACCTTTGCTTCTTTTACCAGCCATCTAGTTCTCTCCTGTGTCTGTCTGTTTTCATTGGTTTGTCATAGTGCTTTTTAGAAGACGTTGTTCTCCAGAATAAATTGAATATACATTTTTTCATGACAACTCAGAATTGCAGTTTCCCTCAGGTATGTGAAATTCCGCTTCCAGGACTGTGTACACACAGATGTGTGGACATGCACACAGACATTTGCCCTTCCACCCAGCAATAAAAGGAAAAATATCCTTGGGACTAAGCTGTACTTTTTTATATATATATAATTTCTTTTTTACTCCCATTGTTTCAAGCAAACTTTTTTTATTACCTGTCTGCCTTTCTCTTTCTCTTTACAAGCTGGCAATTTGGTCTTGGAACATTCTCTGGGCTGCTAATCGACAAGTTTCTCCTTATTCAGATTTTCAGGGAGAAAATGTAGCACATCTATTTACACTGTCACCCTGACATAAGTTTGAACCCACTGTCAGGATGAGAGTTATCAGGCACTGTCAAGTCAAGCAATAGTGATGAAGGATCAAGCATCAACTGTCAAGTCTACACCATCCCAGCCTCAGAGCTGAGAGTGGGAGAAAACTGTTGAGCACAGTTTTATTCATACTGTAAGAGTGGATATAAATGGTACTGGATTTAACTCAGCAGTAGGTGTCCAAAACTTGACTGTTCTGAAGATTATGTGAGTACTTTGATCTCAATCCATAGCCAGCAATCCAAATGGCAATGCAGGGGGGGGCACATGCCCTCACGAGCTTAAGTCCACTGTCAAGCCTACTCTTCCCTTGATATAATCAGAGCCAAAGACTGTTTGACACTTATAGCCATTACATTTGCAATTTTACCTCAACAAAGTAAAAATTCCACATGCTTTGAAGAATCTCTTTTGGGAGCTGAAGAAACTATCTTTGAACCCAGTGACATAACACATTTCCATAAAAACACTCTGTATTTGCTTCATTTTTATGGCCAATCATTGTCACACTCAACATCTATGTAGCAAAGCTGTCTCTCTATCTAACATTCTTTTCAGCATCTGTCTTCACAGATATAATGACTCAGCACAAGAAGAACATAGCATAGAAATCTACCATTAAGCAAATATTTTTCATTGTTTGCAGAATCCCTAGAATTCAGCAGAGGAATAGACTGGTGTTTGAGCCAAGAAACATCTGAATGTCATGTAAAGTTCAGTTAATTATTTTCTAAATAGTCACCAGCACTGCTCCAGCTTAGAGAAGGGTTCAACTGGCATTGTCGGGATCACACTGGAGCCCTTCAGGGGAGGTGAATGTTTGCTTTCACTTCAGCCTGCTTAGTTTGACATTGTGACAAAGCCATTTCAGTAAAGGATACATTCTCGCAGACTTAGAAAAAAACATGGCTGTGGTCTCTCAAAAATCGCACCATTGTGCTTCCAGGGAATCGGCTTACTCCGATTAGTACTGTGCACATATTCCATGTGCTCTTCAGCCAGAAGCACACAAGCCAGCTGTAGCCACAGCAAAATTCAAGTGAGCTGTGTCCTCCTTGTAATCTCCTGTACCTGTATTTATGGCAGCATTAAGTAAAAGAAAAGTGCTGTTGAGTATTTAGGTTCAAGCCCACAAGGCTGGAGCTTTCTGGCTCTGTTCTGGGCTCCATGACCTCTTCCAGCAGTGCTGAGGGGATGGGCAACTGATTATAAAAGGGTTACTCCAGCAGCAATGAGTCAACTCCAGTGAGCAACCCCCGGACACACCTCAGCAAGTTTACTGCTCTAACATCAGAGGTTCCAAAGGGAGCAAAGAATACCTGATTTGTAGTTCATGCTCCAAATCTTGAGATCTGCACAATAATCTGGAAGGTCTCACTTTGTTCTCTTACTGAAACCCTGAAAAGCAACCTGAGGAGCACAGGCAGACAATTTTGCCCAGGTTTACAAGGGTATTTAAGCCTACAAAGATGCAGACAGACACCTAATAGGATTTATGAAAGTGCCTAAGGGAGTTTGGGACCTGATTCCCATTGGCTGTCAATGGGAATTAGATGTCTAATCTACTTAAGCAATTTGAAAATCCCACTGGCTGCATCTTTCCATGGCTAAATACCATTACAAGCCTTAGCCTTAATGAATAGAATTATTATTATACATGGTTTTATTTCCTAAAACTCCAATCTTGGCATGAAGACTCAGGGAAAAAACTGCTTGACTTCATGCACAAATGGGTGCTGTGGATATGAAGTGTCAGGAAGGAATAACTGAGCTTCTCCAACAGTCTTCATATCACTGTTGTGTCTGCAACTAGCCCAGAGAGCTCCCAGGGTTTTTTGTGTTGGTCAGCTTGGCTTTAACATGTGTCAGTAAAAAATGCAAGTGACTTGGTGAAGGAAAATACTGCTCACTCACAGCAAAATAATAAAGAAAACAAACTCATAAGTGCCCAGAGGCTGTGACTAGCCAGTTGAAAGGGTTTCATTTTTTCTGCAAAGAACAGCTTTGGAATCTTCTCACCACTCCATGGGCTGAATTAAGCCCCATCTGGTATTGGAGAGAATTCACAGCTTTGGGCAGTACAAGGACTCTTTGGTTACCCTCTTTTGCTCAGGCAAGACAGACATGGGCTGCAGTGTTCAACTAAACAACAGACTGTTCCCTTTTTCTTGTCAGGCTTGGACTCAAACAATAACCAAACCTTCCCTATCCATGCAGCTTTTCAAAAGCTGTGAAGAGCTGGATTTCCCTAGATTTAGCTTTCATTAAACCCAACTTGAACCTCTTGTAATTGTTTATTCTCTTGACTTTACATGCTTATAATTATATTTGGAGACTCAGTTCAGCATACAAAATGGTCTGAATGAGTAACTGGGGTAGAAAACAGCTGAGTTTATACATTGTCTGAAGTTGAAGGAAGTACTAGTTAGTTATAGTCTCCAAACAAGGTGTTTGAAATGCTTTTTGATCTGGGTGGAATTTGAGAATACTGTCTGTGTTCAGTAAGAATATTTTGACACTTGAAAATTATAACAATTAAAACCTCTTTGAAAATATTACATGTATTGCTGGGTCAGAGTCAGTGGAGCCCTTGACCAAGCAGCATGCTTGCCACACATGTAGCTAGTGGCCATTACATATAGTTACATTAATTGGCTGAAAATCTGGCCAAAGTCTTTAAGCACATGATTGTGAACATTTTTCATGCCTCATCAAACATGTAGAGAGGAAACCTGTGGGCTGCTAGAAGAGATAGGAAGTTCTTGTATGGGAAGTTGTGAGCACTTTGGAGTGTTTGACAACAATTTTGCAAATGTTGGTTTTTACTATGTCACTGCATTTTGTATAGAGTGGTTATAACAAGCTACTATATAACTGTCCAGCAGCCTGACAAAACTAGATGGCTGTTCTCCAGTGTATCACACCAGAGAACATGTCCCATAGCAGGATTTCATGATCACCTGGCTACAGCTCGTACCATTGTACAGGATGGTCTCACGTGAGGTTCAGTATAGTTTTTTGAATCATAAAGAAATGGGTGCATGCTGAATATGGCTGTAATGACAGACAGGGCAAAAAAGAGCTGAACATTCTGTGGAATGGGCAAACGCATAGGTGCATTCAGCACAGGGGACTGTGGTTGTCTGAACAGTCACCAGGAACACACACAAGGCTTGGCTGTGGCCAACTGAAATCAGTTTTACTGCAGACTGCAACTGCCTGCTGAAATCTTGCCACAGCTAGAATTTCTTCCCAGCACACCCATTGCTGAGCAACAATGTGTGTCCTTTTCCAGAGGATGGGATCAGCCCAGTCTGGCTCTTGAGAAACACACCAGCTGCACTTGAGAAGATGATGGGCTCAATGTTAAAGGAGCTCTGCAGACCCAGCAGAATGCTGGGTTTCCACAGCTCAGGGCAATTAGACAGTGTAATCCCTCATGTGAAGGAGACACTCTTCCCAGAGGCAATGGCATTTAGGCGCAAGGGGAATACACCATTGCAGGGAGGAGAGGGGATATGTACATACAGAACCAATTGATCTGTAGGAATCTTTTATTTATTTTTTTTCCCCTTTTTTTTTTTCCTTATAAATCTATTTGATGCTAATGAACTGGAGGGGTGTTAGGGCTAACTGCTTCCTGGCACTGAGTACACAGACATTGTGCAAGATTCCTTTCAGCTCAGCTTTGCTGACATGCTTGGTTGTGACCTCAAATATCTCAAGTTTTTCCAGTTTTGAGCTCCTCTGCAAGCGAAAAGGCCTGTGTCAGTGAAACTGTGCCAAAATACCTGAGGAGCTGGGGCAGACTGGAAAGACTGGTTGTTCTCCCTATGATCTCAGGCAGGGGGTTGAGTTGCACTGCAGTGCTGGGAGGGGAGACTCCAGTAGAGGATAAAAGGCATCAGGTGGGATGTGGAGGGTTAGTTTGAGTGGGATGAGTGAACACACTTGAGTGCCAGCAGGCAAATGGCTCTGTTCCTTTATTTCCAGTGGAAAATATTTCAATTACATTTTTTTCCTTTTCATCAACATTTTTCTTAGATTCTTTTTCATTTTCTGAATAAAAGAAAATCATCCTTGGCATAATAGTGGGTGAATACTGCTGTGAAAAAGCCAGTTCCCACTAAATGCCCCCTACTCCTTCAGTAGACATTTTCCAACAAAAGGGTCTGGAATTCATCTGTGCCTGTATGTGCTTCAGATGAGTTTTATTTGGGGTGGTTCATGTTCCTTCCAGTCTCTGCATGTTTGGGTTTTTTTTTTCACTCTCAGCCTGATTCAGCATTGCTTGAAAAGAATGGACGTCTTCCTGGTGACTCCACCAAGACTGAGTGAGCTGTATTCGCAACACAGAGGAGATGCAGGTTCTAGTTTCTCCTCATCTTTTCCCCTTCTGATAATGGTCACAGGGATAGTTTTCACTTTACCTGGCTTTTGTCAAGCCAAGGAACTAATTCACCTGCCTCATGAGGGATTTATAACCCATCAAGTGTAGCTCTTAAACATCAGACTTGGGATATTTCATAGATGGCTTTTTTTCCCTTTCTTTTCATCCACTTCCTCCTTTCATTAGTGAGAAAAGGTTAGCTGACAGCTAAGAGAACCTGCCCATACAGTTTTATTTCCCTGTGTTTTCTCCGTTCATGATTTCATTTGGAAAATGCCCTTCAAAAAGTGCTTATTTGCCTGCCCAGACCCATGGCAGGATGGCTTCCTGTGTAGGTATCTGTATTTATTAACGTCATTCACCGTTTCTTGACCATGTTCACTCTCCTAAAGCACTGCAATGGTTTTAATGCTTTCTATTCAAATTGCTTTGAGAGGCATTAGTTCTGTTTGGAAAAGGGAGCACTGAGACTGGAGTTTTACAAGGCCTTATACCCCCTCCTCCTTTGTTGCATGTTCAGTAGATTTTAAGTGCTGGAGCTATTCCGAGCAACTGAAGGGCTATGTGACATGAGGAGACTTCACTCAACTTGAGCTCTAGGGGCCTGGGATTGATTTGAAAGTCTATTTTTGACTAGCTGGATTTAGCTAGTCAAAGTTTACACAGCTGTGGACAAATCCAGCTGTGCTGGTGGAAGATGTTGCTGTTCCCAGGAGATCATCATCATGTACCTTGCCAGAGGTTACTGCCCCATCCATTCTGCCAATGAAATATCCCATGAGTGATTCTGAATTCAGGCAATATCAGGTGGATGGATGAACTGATCCAAATGATGTTACAGAGAGCAAACTACAGCACACTCACACAAGCCTGCTCCATCAGTGTGTCAAAAAAGGGAAAGGTGGTATAGGCAGATCAGATAGGCAGGTCAGTGTCACATAGCTGGGGACAGGGTCTTACACTGACACAACTACATCTGTTCCTGACTCAAGTCATAACATAACCTTCCTCAGTTTATGCTTTACTCCCTTCCTTGTGTCACCAGGGCTAGTTAGAGTAGAACTTGTGCAAGTGTCTCTCACTCTGTGCACGCTGTGCAAAGTGTTTAGTGCTTATCCCTCCCAACAGAGTGCTACAGAAATACAAATCCTAGAGGTAGGAAAAATTTACACCTTTTGAGAATAAGTGAAAATGTCAGAGTCTGACCAAGTGTCAAAGAGTGACATGGAAACCATCCAGAATTAGAATTGATTATTTTTAGTGGGCAGCTCCATTCTCAAACGTTGCTCTGTCTTGCTGTAGCCATGGAGCCGCTCCTCCTAAATGCATGCAGTGAAGGCTGCTCTTCAAAGAATGTGGGTGGGAAGGGATTAATCAGTGCTCCCAGCAAACATAACATGGTACAGAAGAGAGGAAAGATTTGTCAGGCTTTAAAGTAGCCAAAAATTGGCAGCAGTGACAGTAAAGCTTTAAACTGATGGGCAAATATGGAAAGCAAACATGTTTGCTCTGCTGAGCAGGGACAAATAAATCTAGATAAACTAAGAGAAAGATTTCATTTCTGCCTAATCCTCATGGCATTTCCAGCCCATAGATTTCCGGGAATCTGGTGGAGGCCAAATCACATGACATTTCTAGCCAGATTTGCTGATCAAGGACTTTGGGATCAGCCCTGAACTTTGGATGATTAGTCAAAATGAAATGCTTGGGCTTAGCTATTAACAGAGTGTCTGGAACTCTGTGATCTCAGAGTTGAGCATGGAGCAGCTCAGTGCGAAGCCAGCCTTGCCCTTGTCTCTAATAGACTCAGCCCAGACTATCAGACCCAGACCCTGTATGTCTGCTCTGTGTTTTACCTAGCTCTCCAAGGGTAAAGGGGGCTAGTGAAAGAAACTACTAGATAGATAGTACCCTGAAACAGTGTTCAAGAGTTATGTTGTCATCTGCTCTTCACCTTGGATTTACCAACTCCCACCTCCTCTTTTCTTGCTCCACACTTTCAAGGTTGCTCCTTCTTCCCCTCTTCCTTGTTCTCAGCCCTGAGGAGTGAAGGCTATGGCTTCATTTTATCTTCTTCCAAATTTGGGACTGCAGCTATTGCCTCCAGATCCAGGGCCACCACTTGTCCCGGGCATGGGCATGGTCTGGGCTGTTGCTATCCAGAGCTGCTCCACTGTTCCTGTGTTAAACTTTACAGCACTACAGGCTCCAGTCACACAGCATGGAGCTGCCCTGCATTGACCTTCAGGAGCTGCCCTACATCCGGCAGGACTTCTGCATTCAAACTCTATGGTGGGTAAATGCAGCTGTAGCACTGGAGCTCGGCTGTCCTTGGAAGTGCTGTAGCTGCGTGCAAACAGCACAGCATTCCAACACACAGCTATGGCTCAGGAAAGGTGCAGTAATCTTCCTCTGTACATGCTGGAGTCAACTGAGCTTGTCTGGGCACCTGTCACAGATACACAGGAGGGACCTCAATGGGAGTTGCGAGAGTGAGTCTGATTCAGGCACACAACCTTCAGCAGGCCTGAGCATCTTTGGCATGTGGTCAGGACTCTCACACAGCTGTGCCCCTTTGCTAATGGTTTGACAAATAGGAGCATTTTTGCATTTGTCACACAATCCCTAGGCCTGTTGCTTTTATGTTTCCCAGGGCTTTAATTCCATGCCAATATATTGGGCTGGGGGAAAGAGAGGGAGAAGCAATGCTCCACAGATGGCCAAGGCTGGAATATCCTGGGAAGCATTAATCCTCTGAAGACAAGTTTTCCTTGAAGAGAGGGGTTTTAAATATGTGCTGCATTTCTACAAGTACTTCAAGCTGGCATAAGCCAGCCTTGCATCAGCCTTTTTCAGAGGGAGGTCCACCATTCCTGATCCTCTGCCTCTTCCTTCCTGGCCCAGGGCTGCTCCTTTCCTCATGCTGGCACCAGCACACAAATGGTTGTGCAGTGAACCAGGCCAGGGAACTCTGCCAGATTAAAACTAAACAATTTCCTTTTCCCCAGGTTAGTATCAACCTGGATGAGTTCCCTGATGTGGTTCATTGCGGGGCCACAAGAACACTTGTGTTGGAGCAGGGCAGGGAATAGCAGAGGGAGTGAAGAGGAATGTGGGCTGGGGGTGAGGGGAAGGAAGAGCCATTTCCTTTAGCAGCGGTGCTGGTTTATGCTGGCTTAGAGACTTGGTGTATCTGTGGTTTTAATTGCTGAAAATGATGTGCTCCAAACTGTGTGTCACAGTGGAGAGGTTTTCAGGGAAAAAAAACCTCTCTCCCTTTTAAAACAGGGCCTTATTTCTTAGGTTCTCATTAGATTAAAGTTTGGTGGGTCAGAGTCAAAACTGAGTCCCTAATGTTATTATGCCAAATAACTGACTATCCACCTAGGCATGATAAAAAGGGAGATGGAGGCATGGGGAAGGGAAAAACTGCTTCTAAGATTATACCGCAGGTTAGGAGCAGAGCCACAATGACCTGGCATGTCTCCTTGCAGCTTGGCCCCAACCAGTGACTTTTTTGTATGGCAAAGAGAAGACTGAGTCAGTTGTCTGCCACACTGCACTCAGTTCCCATGCACATTGATGGTGCATACTTATTGTGTGTTTATTTAAATATCAAGGAGAATAAATCTTCTGAGTAGCAGCTTGGTGAATGATTTATCAAAAGCTGGCTCATTTACCCTAACAAAATGTGAACTAATTCCATTTATCGGAGCAGAGCTTTCTCTAGATTTATAGTGATGTAACTGAAAGCAGGATCAGCTCCATTGACTCTATAGCAGCATTAAGTATTCTGCTATCCAAATCATACTGCTGGTGTTCTACTAAGTTCATCTAAGGTGTCCATTAAATTCTGGGGTATAAATGCCTTTCATTTATAGTTGTAGCCAATGGGAAGATACCAAAATCTGACACATTAATGGAAAAATAGATATCAGCAAAAGTTTCCAGTATTTGCTCCTCTGCCGTCCCACTAAGTGACAGACTTCTTCAGTCATGCTAGGCAGCCCCAGGGTCAGTGTGGCTGTTGTGGCATTACGTGCTTTTCTCTAATGTGAAGATATGATATGTTCATTGCGCTGCTGTGTCTGTAATTCACGCTGAATCAGCCCCAGTCTGTTGCATTTTAAAGGTGAGGTTCTTGTGAACTGATTGTGACTAAAGGCATAAGAAATTCCCCTTTTTAAAGAAACAAAAAGTTAACTTTAGTTACGTTCTTCCCCTTTTCTTTGGTTACTTCCAGTGGTTTAGTTTTCCCCCGAGAAGATAATTTAAAGTGACACCTGACTATATTTCCATACCTTTTCCCACCTGAGGAGAGATGTACTTGAACTGATTTGCATATTTATTGAATATATGCTCCAAGGATGGCCACACTGCAATGTCATATCCCATTTACAACATGTTCCTGCCGGCTTTGTGACTTGTTAAAAGAAAGACACTGTAAAAAGAAAGCAATGTGCAGTGCGTTATATGGACTACAAACATAAAAGTGACTGAAGTATGGAGGGAAGGGGATAGACTGTCAGCCTGCAGATATAATAAGCCATTAAACCATTTAAACGAGGCCTGCTGAGTTCGTTGTTCAATTACTGTTACTGACGAAGAATATCAATAATTATGATTTTCAACCCTGTATGACGTACATTTGTAAATCTTTCAGAGATTGGCTTTTCTAAAACCTAGTGAGGCCACTATTGAGGAGCTAAGATGGGCCCACAGTGCATCTTTTTACGAAAGAAACTTGAATTCTTTGAAGAGAATCTTATGCATCTTTTCTATTTTATGAAAGTGACTATTACCCGATGCAACTGGATACAGCGCTTTATCCCTTTATCTATGGTAATGGACAGGAGAGGTGGTTTTGCCTATAATACAGTATCTGCATATCACTTTTGCCAGTAACTGAATTTCAGTCTGAGAGGCAGATCAGGTCAATTCTGTATTTGCCAGTTGCTGGTAATATGACACTATGCTCCTAACCACATTATTATTTATTTCTTTATCTTCTAGATTTAGAAAGTTGAAGTGTTCAATTAAACAAGAATTTAGATTAACCCTTCAAAGAGTGGTCATGTGAGAGTGCCTATGGCATCTCTTGTTTCACAGGTATATCACTCATGAGAATTAGAGTGGCCCCAAATGTTTGCAGTGACAGAGTTACTGTGACAAGAAAAGGTTAAGGTATTAATAAACTCTGGGTTTTATAGGGTCTCTGGGACAAGTTCATGTAATCCCACAAACCAACTTTTCTATAGCCCTTTTTTTTCCAATGGAGATGACAAAACAATTGGGATGAAAAAGAAAAAAGGAAATGAAGTAATCTAAAATTGCCATGTGGTACTTTGTCTGAAAGGCCTTGTCATTCCAGATTCATTTCCTATACACTCGAATTGTATTGGTCCTTATACCTGTCTTTGGTATTCAGGTGGATATTACAGCTGAAACGTGTAAATACTGGGGTTAAAGTTTAGCATAAATTATTGGAAACTATAAATAAGGTCTCACTCTGATTACGATCCTTCATTGATAAGTAAGACAATAATCTGAAAAAAATCACAGCTTAATTATAACTTTAAATAAGATTAATTTGTAACAACACTGCTATTTACAGTTTTGTTTTAGTATCAGGCAAAATGTCTATGGCTAATGGATAGATAACGGCCAGACCAATGCAACTTTGCTATTAGTCCTTTTTTATGCTGGTGCAGGTGGAGTAGAACCTGATCCCAAATTCTGAAAGGCATATAATAATATAATATAATATAATATAATATAATATAATATAATATAATATAATATAATATAATATAATATAATATAATAT
>JARCZZ010013694.1:0-16033 GCA_030323915.1 Brotogeris chrysoptera
GAGGTGCTGGCACAGGGTGCCCAGAGAAGCTGTGGCTGCCCCATCCCTGGCAGTGTTCAAGGCCAGGTTGGACGGGGATTGGAGCAACCTGGTCTGGTGGAAGGTGTCCCTGCCTGTGGCAGGGGGTTGGAACTGGAAAAGCTTTAAGGCCCCTTCCAACCCAAACCAGTCTGGGATTCTATGATTTAATGAAGATACTCTGGGTAAGAAAGGAAACAGCAACTCCTGCCAAAAGCAACCATTTGACATCAGTGCAGGGAGACAGAAAACATGATTTGTTTTCATACTTCCTGAGAAAGACATGGAAGATGTTGTAACCCTGTTATGTATACAAGGCCAAGGTTTCATCCTAGAATTTAGGAGAGGGATTTATCTTCCTCTAAAGTGTGATTAAGTTTATAAGCTTAACACAAGGGTTTATTGTATTGTTCTGTTTTGGTTAGCAGAATAATGTTTCATTTGCTGTCTTTTCTTTAAAGAAAGGAAAATGTTCTGTTCACTTATTTAGCAAATGTTTATCAAGTTGGTGAAAAAACCCTCAACAATGGAATAAAATGGAATTAAACTTTAATATATTGCTTATCTTCAAGCACTGAAATGCTTAGAAAAACAATACTCTGCATGAAAAATAAACTTTCACCAAAATATTTAGAAAAGTAATTTCTTTGAATACTGTCCTCTAATGTGCCTATTATTGCATAAACTTTTTCCATATAGACTGTAAAATGCTATTTGCAAACTTTAAAGTTTGTTAGTAACAGATACTCTATGTTGGTTGATTCAAGCAGTTTACAAAACATATGATGCATTTTTGACAGAAAGGCGTAAAGTCCCATGAACAGTCTATTTTTTATTTTATTTTAATATATTTAAACTCTTCAGAAATTACCTTGAAGTGATTACTTTTAAACCTGCAATTCATTTCTTGCTGATTAAGAGAAAGGAAAGTTTTTTTCCCTGACCACAGTAATGATGTCAATACTAAAACCTTAAAGCAGCTCCCAGTGCCTAAAGGGGCTGCAAGAAACATGCAGAGGGGCTTTGAACAAGGGCCTGTAGGGACAGGATGAGGGGGAATGGCTTTAACCTGAAAGAGGGGAAACTGAGATGAGATCTGAGGCAGAAGTTCTTCCCTGTGAGGGTGGTGAGGCGCTGGCACAGGGTGCCCAGAGAAGCTGTGGCTGCCCCATCCCTAGCAACCCATACCAGTCTACTATTCTGTGATTTTATGATTAATGTACCACAATAATACATCACAAAAATGGTATTTAGATTGTATTTTGTGGAAGGCTGGATGCTTTAATAGTACTGAAAAAGTATACACGTAGCTATGACTTGACCCAACCTAAAGCTTTTGAAGTGGCAGTTCTCATGGGAGAAAATAACTACAAACCAACAAGGCATCCCTGAAAGCGATGTTCCAGCAGGAAAAAAAAAAAATACCTCATGGCACCTACTCCAGGCTGGGTCACAATTCCCACATTCTCCTACTGGGATCTCCCTGAACAAGAACATAGAATTATAGAATCAAACAGGTTGGAAAAGACCTTGAAGATCACCAATTCCAATCGTTCCCCAGCACTGGTAAGGCCACCACCAAACCATGTCACTGAGGGCCTTGTCTACACAGTTTGTGAATGCTCCCAGGGACAGTGACTCCACCACTGCCCTGGGCAGCCTGTTCCAATGCCTGAACACCCTCTGGGGAAAAAACTGTTCCTAACCTCCAGTCTAACCTCCCCTGGCACAGCTTGAGACCGTTTCCTCTTCTCCTGTCACTTGTGACTTGAAACAAGAACATATCAAGTGCTTTCTCTACTAATCTTTTATCTTACTAATTAGCCCTCTGGCTCTTAGAAAGGACTCAGCCTGTCACTTTCAAACAAGATTTAAGAAGCCAAGCACCAAACCCAGCCAGTCGTAGAAAACTCTGAAATGCTATTTTTCATAGCAAAACAATGACTTGCTGGTTTGACAGAAAGGGGCACATTTTGCTGATCTTGAGGCTTTTTTAGCACTTGTATCCTGTTTGGCTTCTGTCCTTCTGCCTATGTATTGGAGAAATTAATGGTACAATTCCCAGAGGTTTGGATGACTTCATATAAGCCACTTCAATAAACAATCTGGAGTACTGTTTAAATATGGAAATGCTTAGTAGCAGCACGAAGTGACTGGTGGTGCTGCTACTGTGCCCTAGGAAAATGATGCTTTAGGTAAAAAGAGGGAAGGAGGAAAGGGATTACCTTGTACAGAAAGACATTTAGCTTTCATTAATCCACCAGCATCACCAGGGCGCACCAGGGCTCCAAGATTTACAAATTGCAAAATATTCATTCAGTTCAGCAGATAAAAACTTTCCACTCAGCAATGACCTTTTAAAACTCTGCCCTTCTGAACAGAGCCTTGTTGCTTCATCATCAGGAGTTACATGAGGTTGTATCTTCATGGGTTAAAGTCCTCATGGGTGCAATGGCTGGCAGTTCAAGCTGGGACACCAAGCCTCTGCAATCCTCA
Source organism: Brotogeris chrysoptera (assembly GCA_030323915.1). NCBI lineage: Eukaryota > Metazoa > Chordata > Aves > Psittaciformes > Psittacidae > Brotogeris > Brotogeris chrysoptera. The sequence continues at coordinate 2,515 of JARCZZ010013694.1, forward strand.
AATCCATCAATATCCCCACCAGCAGCATGATGGCCATTCTGCCCTTGAACTGGACTCTTTCTGCTGGTTTAGGGGTGGATACTTCCTGGTTTTACTATTTACTTTGTATCTATCATAATGAGGCCCTTAGTGACATGGGGTAGTGGTGGACTTGGCAGTCTCGGCAAAACAGCTGGACTTGATGATCTTAAAGGTCTTTTCCAATCTCTGTGAAAGACAAGGCTGCTTCTGCTCAAGCCCTGGTGTCAATCATAGAACAGTTAGGGTTGGAAAGGATCTTAAGATCATCCAGTTCCAACCCCCCCGCCATGGGCAGGGACACCTCAAACTAAACCATGTCACCCAAGGCTCCATCCCACCCGGCCTTGAACACTGCCAGGGATGGAGCATTCACAACTTCCCAGGGCAACCCATTCCAGTGTCTCACCACCTTCACAGTAAATAACTTCTTCCTTATATTAAATCTAAACTTCCTCTGTTTAAGTTTGAACCCATTACCCCTTGTCCTACCACTAAAATCTCTAAAGAAGAGTCCCTCCCAGCATCTTTATAGCACAATGAATACCTTGAACTTTTCAGAGTATGAAAAATACAAGCACATACAATGTGATGTGGCTATCTTTCTGATCTCTTGCCTAAGCTGCTGTAAGAAATAGCTCCTCTCAGAAACTAGACTTGCTGTCCACAATGGGAGCGTGTGATTCCCTCTACTGAAAGAGGTGAGGGTGATTAATCTTCTGAGTCTTTAGAACTTAATCTTCTGAGCCTAAAAACCTTCACCTCCAAAAAATCAGCTGAGGTTGTTGCTCAGTCTCAGGAAAACTTCACCTGGTACATCAGTTCCCCTCAAATATACGACTTAAGGGATACCTTTGTAAGGGCCCTTCCAACCCTAACCAAACCTCTTTTTACTATCAGTAATAACTTCAAGTTGCTGTGTTGCTCGAGTTTCCTTATGATGGTGTTAAGAAATGGCAAACACAATACCCCTCTGCTCCAACAGCCACCTAGGTCTTCTTCCTGGGAGACATGTTCTGTTGAGAATGTCTAGTCACCACTGGCAGCAGAGGTGCTCTCAGAGCAGAACAGCAGAAAACAGTGTCAAACCAACCTTTTGACTTACACCTTATGACCAAACTGCAGCTAGCACCTTATGATTCAACTGCACACCTACTGCCTGTCAACTCTGTGCCCAAAAGCAGCAGGACTTCTTGATTTCAAGGAACACCCACAAAAATACCTTTTCTATGAGTGTAATTCCTTTACAAGCCCATCAGGGCTCTCAGTACAGTGGAACATGATTTCTGATTAAACACAGTCTGTTCTTAACCTTCTCCTGAGGTAACACATGGTGGCTCTGTCTAGCACTGCAGGATACTTCAGGACTCCTTTATGTATGAGTTGATCACAGTACAACTATCCATCTGTGAGACACAGTTCAGGAAAAAGGCAAAGGACAATTTAGGGTATATCAAGCAAATGACTTCCAGTAAAGATGAAGAAGCATAATTTCTCTAGGATATGGCCTGCAGTATTCATCACCCCCTATTTCAGCAACATGAACTCGAACTTAAACAGATGCAGAATGACTCAGGGTGGTGGTGGTGGTGATGGAAGGAGAAGCTTGTCCTTCTAGAAGACTATAAAAGAACTATCCCTTCATTACTCTCTTTTTTTCCCTGAGTCAAGAAGCCAAATTGCAATGAAGAACAAATAAAGCACATGTGTGACTACATTAACACTTAGATCATTAGAGATGAGCCTCCAAATCAAAGACATGAGGTTTCTACCAGAGCAATGGAAGCAAAGAAAATAGAAAATAAATAAATACATGAAATCAAACTATTTTTATAATGGTACTTGAGAAATTAATGAATGGGATTCTGTGATGCGGCTGCCCAAAATAGCAAAGATTTAGACATGATGACCCAGGAGTTCCTGCAAGCAGCTGGCACAGAGGCCATGCATGCACAGAGGGTTTCCCACTAGTTCCTTTCCTGTCATGTAAAATGGATTTTTCCCTCTAGGTTATAAATAAATTCCAGCATTAACACAGGACACCTCAGAACAGGACAAGGATAATGAATGTTCCCCCCAAAACAACAATTCTACCTAGAAACCCAAAGGGAAGTTTGCAAACCCCGTTGGCCAAATGCCTCTCTCCCATTACTTTCTTCTAAGACATATTTTCTTGGATTTTTCTTCATTTTTGGTGCTTTCCTCTCAGCTTTGGGCTGTATGATACACACTTTTCTTGCAAAAACATGCTTGAAACTGGATAAGGTACTCCAGGTCAGGTTTTTCCAGCCCTAAGCAGAATTACAACATGTTCCCTACAACATAAGATATTGTGGATTTATGTTTAGTTTATGACTCCTAGACCTTCATCTGAGGAACTGCTACTTAACCAGCGAATTATTTCTACTCAGGTAGTGTTTTGTACTTGTTTGGCTCTCATCCGAAGTCATGAGAGCACATCCTTTTCCACGAAGGTATGCACGACCAGGTCTGATTAAACACTGTAAGATGCAAGGCTGCTGGTACCACATCCAATAGTTCACAGCCCCATAACACAACATGCTAAAGGGTAAACACACTCACTTTGCTGCTTCAAGTTCCAAGAAATTTCTGGTGAGGCGATTTGTCATCAGCACACTTAATTTTAGATCCTGTCCTGCCACAGCCAGCATAAAGCTGGCATAGTATAGAGCTACCATTAACTCATTTGGGTGACTTTCTTGAGGAATTTGATAGAAATGCAAACATAGTGACCATAGTGAAATAAAAACGGTACTTTGGAGTAACCCAGTAGTACACAGATGCAGTGTCTAAAATTGTGGAATCAGGGAAAAAGATGGGGTTTGATATAGTAAAACTTCAGTTCATAGATACAGGAGAAGATTCTTCTCTGTAAACACATTGATTCAAGATCAGAAGGAGAGCTTATGGTAACACATACACTAACTATACCAAAAAACAATCAGGGCTCCAGAACAGATAATAATGAGAAATGAACACTGAAGGAAACTTTGATGTACTTCTTAGATAACTATGGTACTTCAAAACTGGATTCAGTTCAAACATCTGAAATATCTCAGTCCCAGATCTGCATTTCAGATTGAGAATGTGTTGATGCACAACTAGATTTTAAAATAAATACATGGAGCAGAACACAAATATGGATTTGAAAACACAAGAACAGACACCACTAAGGGCAAAGCACATCAAGGGAGGGAAACACAAACCTGTGCATATTTAAGCAGACTGTCTTGCTGATGCTAAGCAAAGATTTCTCAGGGTATATAGGTCTGGTTCATTACTAACCTGTAGGACCAAGTTGAAAAGGTCATTCCAAAAGCATTGGCATTCCAATATGACAAGGATGAGGGATAACAACACAAAGCAAAAGGACAGAAATCGGCAGTCATTCAGGCTTTTCTGAACATGCCTTCTTTACTCATACTCCCACATAGCAGTACAGTACTTTCATATAACATCCTTCTCCAGGAAGTCTTCCAGCTTCTCAAAGTTAAGAAAATGAAGCAGTAGGTCACATTAATATAGCCAATCTTGAGTATATTTGAAACTAAGGCACAGAATGGGGCATTCAAGGGGAGACTGGGCGCTCCCAGTTGCAAGTATGCATGGGCTTACTGCCACCAAAATGTCCCATCACATTCTCATCATGTTATTCTCAAAACAGCTGCTGTGCACCAGCTCTGATGGAGTGTTTAATTACATGAAGTAAGCGTGGCAAGCCCGCCGCCGCTCCCGCCTCAGGGCCATCAGCACAGCCACCGGGACGGGTAACAGGACAGAGACCACGGCTGTCACCTCCAAGGTGGGTCCTTCGGGCACCAACACAACTCAGTTCCTGCTGGAGTCTAGCCTTTGACCTCAAGGCCAGTTTGGACAGGGCTTGGAACAATCTCGTCTAGTAGATGTCCCTGCCTGCGGCAGGGGTTTGGAACTGGATGAGCTTTAAGGTCCCTTCCAACCCAAACCAGACTGGGATTCTATGACCTCAGGGAACCTTTGATGCCTATCTTCCAACACAACATTTCTGAAGCCACCTGAACAAGCAGCTTATGAAATCTGAATCATTACAAGCATTGTGTTAACACACCCTTTCTTTAAGAGGCAAAGGAATCAGCTCTCACAATATTTTCAGCATGCAATAGCTGCTGCTACCAATGAAAACACGGGTGGAAACACTTTTCTAAAGCCCTTTCAAAACTGTTTGCATCTCCACAACAGATGACGGACCATGTTCACACACCATGTGATGCTGAGAGCAGACCAGGGATTTCAGAGCCAGTCAGGAGTCAAACATTTTCTAGTGAAGGGCAACATGTATTTCCTTCAGTCTTTCAGTGCCTACTGGAGCTGAGTTACAACCAGTGGAAAACACTAATATTAGAAACCCCACAGTTCATAACTCTCATGGTTCTAATTCATTACTGGAATACATCAATCTGGTAAGACAATGTGCAGCTTCCTCTCAAGCCTAAAAAAGGGTTCTGGATCCCATGCTACACTCTCCCAGTCAGAAAGCCCTGCTCACAGGGCAGTTTTAAAGAAAAGAACCAACATCAGAGTGCCTCCTGCTTATAATTAAGAGCTATAATAACACTCCACCTCCTTTCTAATTTGCCTTTCAGTCTGCCTTTTTGGCCTGTTCTCAGTGAAAGCCTCTCACAGACGTTGACTGTACTGCAACATACACTTTGGTGACTATCAGTTTCACTTACTCCAGACAGATTTTCACTTAACAGCTGCTCCCCCACCACCGAGAATTAAAAGCCACAAATTATTCCCTCATAAAGCCTTATAAAGAGAGTTTAAAGGATAAGCTTTAGTGCTCTCAGAAAGCAGGAGGTTACAGACATCCATCAGTTTACTTTTATATGGACTTTTTGACTGGGTTTGTTTTGAACACAGTGAGTAAGGAATGACAGGATGGTCATTTTAAGCTATGAGATTATTGTGTGAATTAGGATGGAAAGAAATCATAGAATCCCAGACTGGTTTGGGCTGGAAGGGACCTTAAAGCACATCCAGTTCCAACCCCGGCATAGGCAGGGACATCTTCCACTAGACCAGGTTGTTCCAAGCCCCATCCAACCAAATAGCAGTATCAAGTCCAAAGAAGGGTTAAGGCTACAGACTCTGTGGCAGACTCAGAGTTGATTGATCAAGGTTTTAAGCAATAGAGATTGGTAAGAATGGAGCAAAAGCTCCTGATGAGTTAAGGCTGGTATTGCTGTCAGATCCCTGCTTCTAAAACCCAGACAACAGAAAACAAAACATCCTACTGGTGCACTGAGGGAGGCTGTGAAAGGCTCCAGTTACAGCCCTCATAGCCCAAATTCATCATTTTATTGTACAAATTTAGTGAGGTGAGATGGATCTTTTCCTCTTTAGCAGACTTCCTTGATCCTATGCTGCTGTAATTCATCACCAATACAGAACCCACAAAGTGGAGCACTCACTCACACAGACTTTGGTGAACTCTCACTGTAAGGCACCAATTGATGCAAAGAGCTGACTGGATTCAAGAAGGGCTTTGACATGTGTCTTACAAAAGCAGCCTCTTAAACAGCACTTTACCAACCAACCCAGAATTCGTGGTTTGAACCTGAAAGAAAATTCTTAAGGGGCAAATTATCCTCCCTCTGTTTTCTGTTTTGGATAAGACATTTTGCTCCCTTCTTGGAGAAGGCTGCAGGACATGCCTGGAAGCAAAGTGGGGCCTGGGGAAGCTCCAGCCTACAGGAAACACACCAGGTTCCCACAGCAAATTTCTGTGCCCTTCAAATGGCGGGATGCCTCATTTATCGACGGTGCCACAGATGTATAACAGATCAGCCTAAGATGGGAGCCAGAAAAAGCAGAGCATCCCCCAGATTTACCCACTTCCAAGAGAGTTTAAATTAATCAACTTCCTCCCAGGTGCAGCTTCTCCAGACGGCCCTTATGCTCCCATGTTGCTCCCAAGAGAATTCTTACATTTCATCCTATTTTCTCTAGATGTATTTGGTGCTGTGAGAATATAGATGGATGCAGGAAGACAGCAAAGCTGCCCGCATCAAGCATGCTCAGGCACTGGTGAACAAACCCTTTCATTCTTTAAGACCCTGATGTTTAAATCTCCTTTTGGTCACAAGTATTGTTCAGATAATGTACTGGTTTAGACATCTAACCCTCCATTGAACGACCACGTGGTTTGCGAGTCTGCTCAGTTACGCTTGGGGCTGACCTCCACCAGCACTACTTTGCCCAGTGGTACTTACCACCACCCTCAAGTGCTCACCTGATCAAAGAACAAAAGGCATCCAGAAGAATGAAAAAACAGGAAAAAGAAAAGAAAAAAATGGGGGAAAAGCAGAATTCTTCTGCATGAATGCTGGAGACAGCTCAGGAGTATCATCTCTTTCATGCAGAGACCCAGAAAGTCCCCAAGCATCTGGAGCTCCCAGCAGAAGGATGGGGGGGTGGGGGGGGGGCAGGTGTGTGCATGTCCCCCACAGCCAAGGACTTGACATTCCAACAACATCCAGCTGCTCTCTGCATCCACTGCTTCCTGCCCAAATCTAACCAGCTACTTACCCAAAATCCCCAAACTTAAAGAGCTGGGGCATTAACTTTTTGGTATGAAAAGGAAAGGAGAGAGGAAAAGAAGGGAGAGACAGAGAAGACATACAAAATTAAACAATCTACTTTAAAGTAAACTCTGCTGCATTATCTGTCTCTTGTCAAAGGTTATTAGGGAATAAAAGTGACAGCCTCCAAAGGTACATCCCATGTCCAAGTGACATTAGAACTCATCAGAGATTTCCCTCTGTTGATGTGTCTGCTTACCCTTAGTGCCCACACATGTGGGCAGAATACACTGCTATGTATTCCTGTACAGTGGAAGCACTTGCTTTGTTGAAGAGAAAGGACACTTTTCCCCCGCACACTTAATTTTACTCCTCTGATGCAACAGGTCTTTGTCTGTTCCTCACATAAAACAGAAAAGTCCTCGACTAAAACCAGACTCCATGTACTTATTTTTCCTTAAAATTAAAGTAAATAAAATGAGCAAATGTGAATAAAAATGGAACTGATCTATCAAAGAACTGTAAACAGATTTTCCTTCACTGCACATTCTTCACATTAAGAAATTACTGCTGGTCAGCATTAAAACCAGGCAAATTAGGTGGTGTTTAGGTGAATAAGAGTCTAAAACGACTCATGTGGACAAGTTATGGGAAGGGATAAATGAGATGCTGCCTCAGTCCAGACAGCAATTAGCTTTTGGGAACTTGGTGCCTGCTCTCCAGCCTTCACTGAATGTTGCAAGTAGGGTTTCTGTATAACATATCAAATCATAATTGAATTACCAGACTTGACCAATGTTGGGGGTTGTTTAAAAACCACAGTTTTGATGTGGTTGTGGATGGGCGGCATTCCCATAAAGTTTTAATTTGCATTAAAGCTTCACAAGGGGAGTGCAAGGACACTAGAAGAGTTCAGGAGAAAAGTTCTGTCCTGGGGATAATGTGAAAAGGGTTTGCTATGTGGTGAAATGATGCAGTATAACCAGAAACAGTCAAACAGAATAAAATATATATATATCTGCATTTTTTTCTAAGAAGAAATTTCAAATGAAAAAAAAAAAAAACAAAAACAAGCAAAGTGAGCTACAGCTATTTCTATCTATTGAGATAGAAAGCATATGGATAATGGGAAGGAGAAAAGAGCAAGAGAAACACTTCACCCTGAAAGGTGAACCCCGGGGATGCAATTACATGAGAGTTTAAGTGAGTCAGGGTTTAAGCTGTGTGTCAGAAGCCTGTCTACACATCAACTTGACAGATGGGAGAAAGAGATCTTACCTGTTTAACCTCGGTGAGAGCAGATTAAGCGCAACATTTCATTTTGTTTCTTCACCCATTTTTTGTTGGGGAATCTTTTGAAACTCTTTTCTCCATACTGCAAGCATCTGCTTTTCTTTTCATTTAACTTGAGCATCACAGAATAGTTTGGGTTGGAAGGAACCTTAAAGCTCATCCAGTTCCAGCCCCCAGCCATGGGCAGGGACACCTCACACTAGATCATGTTGCCCAAGCCTCCAACCTACCTGGCCTTGAACACTGAGAGGGATAAGGCAGCCACAGCTTCTCTGGGCAACCTGTGCCAGCACCTCACCACCCTCACAGGGAACAACCTCTTAGTTATATCTAATCTGAACAACAGCAAAGCATTTCTTGCCCAATGCTGGGAGGAATTCATAGCCTGGGGGGCTGCAACACCCTGGTGCCTTCCCAGACTGCTCCTCAGGGCATCCCAACACTGACACAACACTGGTTCACAGGACCACATCATCCAGTTTTAGAGTCGGTACCAAGTCAACCAGAAGAGAGAAAAGTGCTTTGAGATCACAAAAAATAATCTTTGGCCACCCCAAAGTTAGTGAAGGCTCATGGCTGAACCCTAAGAATCCCCACGGTCACAGAAGGTTCCAACTTTTAATGTGGTTTAGATTAAAATCCTATCTTTCTGCACAGCTTCAATGAAGTTTGTTTTCTGTGTCAAGGCCCAAAGCAATGAGCTAAACCCAAAGAACGTAACATGGACGGTCTCCAATATACCAACAACTGCCTGTCTCCATGAAAAACTAGAGAACCAAGAAACTGAAGCAACTACAAAAATGAATTTCTAATTTTGTAATCAAGGCCACATGGTCCACTCAAGCAAGCACAGCACTGGAGAGGCCTAACTGATGAGTTTTAACCAACTACCACTGATTGCATCTATGACTTCCACGGGTTTTCACCATCTCAGGACACATCCCCATGCCTCAACCACTGGGACCTGCAGGACTCACCTTCCTCCTTAGCAGAGCATTGGCAGAATTAATTATTGAGCACTTAATCAAATCAAACAGGGAATGAACTTACTCCAAAGCAGGAGTTCATGAAAAGCACAAAGCACAAACAACACCATCATCCTCATTTTTGTGGTTGAGTTTGAATCTCTTATCTCCCTGGAAAAATTCTGGTCTGGATTGCACACAAACTTAATTTGTACACCAAAGTTAAATAGAGTTCAAAGCAGCAGAAAATTAATGGAAATGCCATTTGGAGATTAACTATTACAAACACCTTTTGCAAGATTTTATCACCTCAGACTCCAGCTTCTGCCCTAATTTGGTAATAAACCAATATTCTGAACCCCATTTTCCAAATACCACAAACCCAAACTCAACCTCTCTTCCAATGGCCATCATTATTAGCAAAAAGTCACCGAATAATAAAGCTGGCATTGTAAGCTCATGCAAGGAATAGGACTTCTGGATGCAAGCTGAAAATCCATTTAGTTAAGACTATTTTACTGTGGAAAAGGATGTGGAAACAGAAAACAAGTTAAAATGGTAAAGAGACCTGAATAGAAAACCCGTGGTTATAAATGGAACAGTTGCTGTAAGCAGATAGTTCTGTACATCCACATCTGTTCCAGTTCAAAGCAGTTCATGTGAACCAGGGAAAGGAACTATTTTTTCCTTTAGCTTCACTGCTGCAAACCTATCTGCACTCAGGCCAGGGCAGAGAGGAGGAAGAGGGATAAACCACCATTCCTGGACTGGCTCAACCCAAATTTCAACGGGACAGGGCTGCCACTGACATCTCTTTTTGCCTTTCTTCATTCCCCCCACCCCTCCCCCAACATTAAAACACTTTTAGAAGAGAGCAGCAACATTTGCAGATACTCAGGGCAATTAGAGTTGTTTGGTTTTGCTAAACCGGAGGCATCTTCAGCTTAACAAAAAGCTCTGGTTTTGTTCCTCTACTCACAGATAGTTACTGTTTCACAACTGTCCCTTCTGGGGCCACTTTTATGATAACGTGGGAAAAGCAAGCAGAATAGCCAAACAGGGAAATAAATATATAAAGAAAGAACGAGACTGCACCAGGACTCATTCCGGTTCTGAAGGAGCTCAGATTTCCTGCCTGCGGATAGCTGAAACACTTTGCCTGTTGGGTCTGTGTGTCTGTAATAGCCTCTTTTCTCCTTTTAAATCTTACAAATATAGTCTGAAAGAGAGTGAAACAAGAAAGCATCTGCAAAAAAAGAGGTACCAAACCTGGTAAAAGCTGAATTAGCTCCCTGGTTTGGTCTGGTAGCAATACCAGACTCCAGAGGAGGCACATTCCCCTGGAATCACCTGGTTATAAGAACTCTTTTCCTTCTCATGTTATTAAATGACAACACATATACACCCTTCACTCAGTGAATGAGATTAAATGCCTTTTTGGGAGCGTTCAGCATCAGGTGGTTCATGTTGAGGTTGAAATATGTTTGCAAAAGTCCCTGGTTTTACTGGCCACCTGCAAAACAGGAAATCTTCCCGCAACTGAGTCCTTGTTGGCAACTCCTGTTCCTGATGGACAACGTGTCCAAGTCAGTCAGTACAGAGTAATTGCTGGGCTGAAATCAATTGCAGGCTCCCAGGAACTGCTTTGACTGGGTTTTACTTTAAAGATCTAGTGCCATGAGCGATGAGATGCTGAACTCTTCTACTATTAGAGATGTGCTTGGCTGCACAAATTAAAATGAATGGTGCAATCTTTGCTGGATTCCAGAGCAGAGTTCGGGAGAAGCTACCTGAAACAAAGATCCTCCACATCAACTGAGTAGTTCTGAAAACTGCTTCAACAGATGCATAAATGAAGTATCAGGGCTGTATTGTGAAATGCTGTTCATGTTTGGTGGAGAAACTGCTATACAGAAGCATGCTGCAGGCTTCCCTTTGAAACACAGGCATGGAATATGTTGGGATACAACCCCAATGAGCTATTTTGGGAAAATACACTTAAAAGCAAAAGGGAAATCTTTCACTAATTTATGTTATGAAGACAACAAATACCTTGCTTTGGAAACTGGCTCTTTTAACTGAAGGCTTGTCAGCAAGATGCTACAACGAGAAAGTTTAATAAAACTTAAAATAATTCATCTGCCATTTAGAAACAACTCACTTTAAAAAGCTCAGGCTTGATTTTTTTGCCTCTGGTATGTAACAATGTTTAAAACCTAATCCAAAACCTGGTTTTGCTCTTCCACTGGTAATTGGTCTGTGGTTTTTGGTTTTTATTATCCAAAGACTCAGTTATATTGTCAGATGGACTTAAACGGTTAAGATTAATTAGCAATAATGCATGGCAGCACATAAAAGTCATGAGGGCAGAGTAAGAACAGTGGAGGCAAGCACAGTTTCTCTTGGGTCGATGACTTGTCATTATTCTCAGGGTGTTGAGGAGACCAAATTCATTCTCAAATGAAAATGATTAGCTGTGATTTTAAAAAAGAGCTATTTCATTCCGTCAGATTTTCCTGTAGGATGACACTCAACAGTCCCCTGCAAAGTAAACAGCAGCGTGAATCAAAATAGCCTGACAGTCTAATCTCCACTTCTGAACCAAGGAGCATCCAGAACAACTTGACCCTATTGAATTTGGGGCAGACACATGCTGCTTTGCTTTTCCCACCCTCACCTACACAATGCCCATGGTAGTTTTCTGAATATTCTCTCAGCTGAATCTGATATGAGAAGTGAACTTAAAGCGACAAATCTCATTTTCTGTTACTTGTCAAACACGTAAATTCAACATATTCATTCCTGACATATAACAGAGGTTGTGTAACAGCAAAGAATGCAATGCCAAAGGAGTTGATGGGCTCTTTTGGCAAGACACTAAAGTTTATGAATCCTTTAAGATCTGTGGATAAAGAAATACATTGCACTTCTAAAGCATGTCCAAAAGGGCTAGGACGTGATTTCTGTGTTCAGCCTTTGCCTCTCAACCTGGCTCCCTACCATGGGAGTTAAAGAAGGATCTTCTGTACACTCTCAAGTGCAACTGTTCAGAAACAGGATCTGTTCTATTCGGAGAGCCCAGACATCATCTTAAATCTCAGGGCACATGGAGTATAATATTTCTACAAGATGACTGAATTTGAAATACAGACCTGTAGCATAGAAATATTTGTTTCTCTTAGCTGGAGTATATCCTCTCAATGTACCATAGGCTGTTCTCTTGCGCTTTTTAGCCAGTCTCAGCTATCTGTCAAATGGATTACTGACAGAGATTGTAAAGATGAAATAGCATTTCAAATCTATGCCCCTGTTGATGCCAACACTAAACCCTACAGACAAATTGATGGAGCCTGCAAACACAAGCCTACTAGTACACTACTGCTACTGATAGCCCCAGAATAATCCCTTGAAATGAAAGTTTTAGTCATGATGATAAAAAACTGGAATATGTTGACACTCACTCGTCATTGTTCTGCTTGTTAGGAAGTCTGCTTCTCCCATAGGACACAGAGTGAGTCCTATTATCTCCCAACACAAAGCTATGTGCATACACAGAGGTCCTGACAGCATTAATTCATATTGTCCGGTCCACCTTGTAACGAGTCTTTCCTATTTAACGTATGTTGTAACAGACAGATGTGCTCCTTAGCAACAAAGAGAGGACTTCCCAAAATATACTCTGGGAATTAAAATGATGCTGAGCATATTTTAGGTCAGATTACTTCACATTTCTAGTAAGTAAGCAAAATTCTAGCATGTTCTGCTACCGTTGTACAGATCAGCCTTAGATTTTAGCAGGCAATCACCAGAGAAAAGAGACCCACTTCCTAAAGATCCCAACAACATGAATTCTAAAATGTGTTTGATTCAAGTTTATGATTGGTTTTGGGCCACACTATTAGCTGCATGACGAATTGACTATTTGCCCTAGGAGACTAAACTTGTTAATGTTTGTTTCTTGAGCTGCTTAGATGAAAGTAACTGTTGCCTTAGATGTTGGTCTGATCAACCCTTGGGTATGCGAGAGGAATAATTAAAGGGACTCTCATTTGGGTTACATTATTTGAGTGATAAACTAACCTTGAAAATCCACTCTATTTTCATCTCTTTGCACAGGTCTTGCCAGCTTGGAAGAAGATGCAGAAAGCACCTTTGTGCTGCCCTATTTCACATGCAAGACTCCTGAGGCATGACCCCAGAGCCAGCCCTTTCCCTTCATTACCCCAGGCTCCAAGTCCTACACCTGGCTAAAACCCTGGAAAAAGCCTGGCTCCACATCCTTATTTTGTGACTCAGGCTCATTTTTGTTTATACTCTTGTGAGCTGAAGAATGACAATGACTAGTAGCCATATAGATAAATAAAGTATATTAAGTCACAGGAAGTAAAAAGGGAAAACCATTAATTTATTTTTAGAAACCTGTTCTTGCCATTCATCAGAAAAAGAACATTCAAAAGTATGCAGCAAGACACAAGCATCTGGATGAGGCTTGCTGACCACATACCAACATTCATACTACATGCAGAGAACCATTTTCCTTCTTTAGACCACTCTCAGACTCTGTGCCAGGAATACAGGATACAGACAGTAAAGCAGAAGTTTTCACTAGTGAGCCTTGGGAAAGGGTCCTCTCACTGCATGTAGAATCACAGAGCGTTT
>JARCZZ010013697.1:0-29271 GCA_030323915.1 Brotogeris chrysoptera
TGAACCCATGACAGTCAGACATAGTAACACTTAGTACCCTGCATTAACTTATCAATAAAAACCCATGAAGAGGAGCTGTCCTTAGTTTCTAAATAACATGTGAAGTTAGACTTAAACTCTGAAGCCATGTAGGCACTTTTGGAAGGGTGCATTTTTTCCTAAACACTCCTTTACAAATGCTGTCTAAAGTTACGAAAGAGTTTTTAGAAAATATCTCCTCTGGACATAAGAATTGTGTCTTCTAGATGCAACACAAAGAGTGGGGATGTTGTGGTCCGTATGCCTTTGCAGCTCCAAGTCTAGGGTGTCCTCTTGAGAGAAGGGTTCAAGACATCTTAGCTGAGAATTAAGTTGGAACACAAGTCTCTCATTTTAGCTCATTCGTAGAATCATAGAATGGTTTGGGTTGGAAGACACCATAAAGATCATTTATTTCCAAACTTCCCATTCCACCTTTCCTACCTTCCACTAGACTGGGTTACTTAAAACCCCGTCCAACCTAGCCTTGAATACTTCCAGGGATGGGGCAGCCACAGCTTCTCTGGGAAACCTGTTCCAGTGTCTCACCCCCTCACAGCGAATAATTTCTTCTCAATATCTAATCTAAATCTCCCCTTTCTAGTTTAAAGCCATTCCCCCTTCTCCAATCACCACATGCCCTTGTAAAAACGTATGGAAAGACCGCGACAAGGTCTCCCCAGAGCCTTCTTGTCTCCAGGCTGAAGAAGTCCATCTCTTTCAGGCTTCCTTCTTAGGAAGGGTGCTCCAGCCATTTGGTCACATCTGTGGCCCTCCTTTGGACTTGCTTCAACAGGTCCATATCCTTTTTGTGTTGGGGCCCCAGAGCAGGACACAGTACTGCATGTGAGGTCTCACGAGAGTGGAGTAGAGGGGAAGAGTCACCTCCCTTGACTTGCTGGTCGCACTCTTTTTCATGCAGCCTTCGATATGGTTGGCTTTCTGGCCTGCAACTGCACATTGCCAGGTCATGTTGAACTTCTTATCAAACGATATCATCTTCTCCTCAGGACTGATCTCACAGATGTTTAGATAGAAAATGGTCAGAATCCTACCAAGGCATGAAGGTGTGGTTTCCTTGTTTTCTCTTCCTGTTCCTCTCATAGTTCTTGGTTAAAAGTCCTTGAGGAGTTGAAATTGCAGTACACAGTGTGTACAGATATCAGATTTATGTTAGAAATATTGCCATAATTTGATAGTGAAAAGTCTACTGAGGCCAAGTAGAGATAATTAACTTTGGTGCTTGACTGTCTATTTCACCTAGATATTATTTCACCAATTTAAATGACAGACTTAAAAGACAGAAAGTTTTGGGGGTTTTTAAGAAAAAAATTGAATCTATAGAATTAGGAGGAAGGTCCTGGTGTCCTGCCAAAGTACGACTGCATGAAACCTTGCTTATAGAGTGCTTTCAAGTCTTAGGAGAGAAGTGCTATTAAGACTGCAGGTCATTCTTATGAAATACAAAGAGACTTCCTCCCTCAAATTTTCTTCCTGCATTGTCCATCACTATCACCTAATTTAATGTTTGGCTTCCATCCCCTGTTCTTTCTAATACAATTGCCTGCTGTAAAACAGCTTTACACACTGGAGCAACAGTTTTTGTCCAGACAGCTGTTGAGCACTAAACCTCCTCATATATCACAGTTGTTTTTTCATATTTTTAGAGCTGTGGCAACACTTAAAAATGTAGGTCTTCATGGGAATGCTATGCAGCCTCTTAGTAATTAACTTTAACCTTCTGTCACATTTTAGTACATGTTCTACAAGCTTATGGGTATTCCTGGTTTTATCTGAATTGATGGACTCTGAGATGGAAAAGACCCTGAATTCTCTGCTTCTAACAGCTGAAGGGATTTCACACTTCACTGTGGCTGGGACACTGGGATGGTAGTAATGTTGCATTCTGATTACCTAAGCACAATTTAAACTATTTACACAGCTTAATTTTTAAAACAACAGTTGTCTTTATGTGCTCCTAAGTGAACTAAATACAACTCCTTTTCTTTCCTGTTCTTCATTCTAAACCTCATTCAGTCCTGAAGCAGTGATGGGAAAAGTACTTCATTTTCACTAGAAATATTTTAAATACTTTGGGAGCTTGTTTCTCTGTGATGCAGTGCTGCCTGCAGGTACTTATTGTAACCCCTACTGAGTGCTTAGAAGTCATCTTTATGTTAAGATATTCCTGTACCCAGCTGTTGCTCTGTCCCCTGACGTTATTATATCTCCCTTCACCTTCCTTTTGCAAGCTTTGCTGTTGGGGATCATGTGTGCATTCTGCTTGGGATCCTGAGCTCAGATTTGCATCACAAGCACAACCACCAGAGAGCTGCCTGGGAGCTCTGCTTGCACCCAATGCTGCCAAGCCCCCTCCATCAGTCTTGAAGTTTGAGCATGGCCCGTTCACTTTAGCTGGTCATTTCAGCTGGGGAAAATCTGACTGTACATTTCCTATAAGTGATGGAGAACAGAACACGTTTTACTCAATTTATTTTACAGTTTCACCTTCCCCTTGTTCACTCATCACTGAATCGCAGGTAAGTAAGATGATAGCAATTACTGAAAGCCCTGTGGTTTGTGCAGCATTATTTTTTTCTGTAATGAGCCGTCACTATGATTTGGGAGGACCTTGTTTTGCTTGAATGGTTCATCAGAGGTATGGTGTCTGTCAATTGTTTCTTGTTGTTGATTTGGTTGTTTGGTTTTTTTTCCCCTTTCTTAATTTTTATTCTCTGTTTTGTTTGGTTTCCGAGAGAGAGGCATTTTTTTGTTTATCTAATACTGTGATTAAACTATTCTACAGTCTTATTCAAGCATGTCGCTGCTGGTATTAAATAATAGCAACGAATTGCCAGCTGCAGGACAAAAGTCAGGGACATGTTTTGAAGGAAGCTATGCAGTGTTACTGATGCAGATTTGTATTGATTCACTGCAAATACACAGCAGCGTTTTGACACTGGAGGAAGAATTTTCTCCAGTGTAGTTGGTACAGCTGTGGGGTGAAGATACCCAGTGAAAAAAGGTACCTTGTGTTTGCAGCACTTGTGTTTCTGTTTCTTCAGTAGAGTGTCAGAATACAGCCCTGCAGATACCAGGCAATATGCATAGAAGCATAGAAGAGTTAGGGTTGCAAAGGATCTTAAGATCATCTAGTTCCAAATCCCCTGCCATGGGCAGGGATACCTCACACTAAACCATGTCATCCAAGGCTCTGTCCAACCTGGCCTTGAACACCACCAGAGATGGAGCATTCACAGCTTCCCTGGGAAACCCATTCCAGTACCTCAACACCCTTACAGGAAAGGATTTCTTCCTCATATCCAATCTAAACTTCCCCTGTTTAAGTTTGAACCCATTACCCCTTGCCCTCTCACTGCAGTCACTAATAAATAGTCCCTTCCCAGCATCCCTGTAATCCCCCTTCAGATACTGGAAGGCTGCTATGAGGTCTCCACGCAGCTTTCTCTTCTCCAGGCTGAACAATCCCAACTTTCTCAGCCTATCTTCATACAGGAGGTGTTCCAGTCCCCTGATCATCCTCGTGGCCCTCCTCTAAATTTCTTCCAACAGTTCCATGTCCTTTTTATGTTGAGGACACCAGAATTGTATACAATACTCCAAGTGCGGTCTCACGAGAGCAGAGTAGAGCCTCACTCTCCTGGGAAGAGATGATCTTTATTCTTAGACTGAAATTTGTAAATCAATTGCCTTAGCATCCTATGGTCAAATAAGGCTCAACTGATTTAGCAGGGCAATACAAACCTGCTGTAAATGACTACTGGAAAATATCAACACCATAAATGCAAGCCTGGAGCCCTAATTCTGTTCTTGCCCCTGATTTGTGTGACCTCTATCAAATCACTCAAGCCGAAGGATAGAGGTGTTTACAGTTCTGCAGACACATGCTACTGTTTTGAGGGTTAAGAACCGTGGTAGTTTCTGTACGTGTTATTAATTTGAATTTGGTGACTAGCTTTCATGTGTATGCAAAGGAGCCAAATGTATTTGAAATGCCTGGTTATTGCTATAATTTCCTCTTCAATCTAGCCAGTTCGTGCCTGGTGGGCTCGCTTTTGTGAGTAGACAAAGTAGCTGGTGAGTGTGCCTGAAGATACATACATATTTAAAAGGAGTTTAATACTCCTCCATGACTTATTTTTCTTGTTGTCTCACACACTGCACAGCATGCTAACAACAAAATGTGTTTTTTAACACAAGTAGTGTATGTTTTAATGTATTTAGAGGCACAGCAGCCGTGAGGACTGAAATATGTGGTATGACTGATCTAAGCTGTTCATAGTAATGTTGCTTCACCTTGCCACATGCTTTTATATTCCTAACAGACCAGAATATTTCTAAAATAGACAGGATTTCTTAAAATAACAGGCAGGGCTCACTGGATTTTACCCATTTTAATGGCATTCATTACTTGAATAATTCAATGTACATGTAACTTCCACTTAAGCAACTTGAATTCTAAAACTAGTTCATGTATGCCCAATAATTCTCAGTAAGTCACTGAAGGTTTTACATTTTTAAAACATAACCTCCAACAAGTGGAGGAGAATAACAAAAATAAAAAGCATAATTGATGCACACAGAAAAGGAAACAGGGGATGTGAGTTCTGTGTAAGGTCTGAAAGTTTATAGCTATAGATTAGAATTTAATCTATATTTATACTCTATATTTTTCTTCAATTTAAGCCAGCTAAATTGGATAGGAAGAGTGTCAAAAATGCAGTGTGCAGTGATTGCACTTTTGCCTGCATTCATTCTGAAAGAAACCTGCTCCAGTGAAAACCTGAGGCACAAATATTATCAGTTATGATTTCTTTCTAATATGTAGAAATTAATATAACTTTAAAGCATGTAATAAGAGGCACATGGGAACCAAGGTCTGGCAGACGTAAGCACTGGCTGAAGATCACTGCAGTTTGCAGGGGCTGTGAGCACTCTCAGACTTCCTCTCTGGTACCTTGTCACTCCATCCTTGGGCAAACAGACCAATGCCATGTGGCACATTGGGAGGGTGTCACAGATGAAAAGACAGGTGTCCAAAGGAGTCACAAAGAAACAGTGCTTTCTGCAGCAAGATGCATCTCGTTGTCAGCATGTGCAGGGCTATTGCATGCCTCGGCTACCTTGAAGTGGCTTCACTGCTGCCTTTAGACTTTGTGCAAGTGCAATTTTAGGATAACAGGGTGGCTACTCAGGATTTGCAAGTGCCTGGCAATGTGGCAGGGGATACTACTGGGTGCTTGCAATGTGCGCATGCATGAATTTTATCGCTGGAGTGCGCTGGGTGTGATGTGCACCATGCTTGCTGTGTACATCCTAGGCAGCAAGTTACACACAGGGCACAGAGTGTTACCCTTAGGAATGTAGCTGCAGTGCCAGGGGGTCTTCATCATCCCTTTTGGTTCAGGAAATCCAGACAAGTGGGATTTCTTAGTCCTGCATGTATGTGCAACTGCCTGATCTCATCTGAATGAGCTTTGACTATGGATGGAAAAAAACTTTTCTTCTGAATCACATATTAAGTCAGACTATGAGTTTCTCAAATAGTGCTTTCGAAGGAGAACTTAACATTGTATATGATAAAACAATCTCTGCCTTAGAATGTAAATAGCTTAACAGTTGAGCTCTGTACCTAAATTGCATTTTCTGCAATATCAAGCCATTGCTACAAAAAAGAAAGCAGGAAGAAAATAATAGCAAATCATACTGAAGCGCTAAGCAGCACAGAGAGCAAGAATGAAAAAGCACATTATCATTTCTTATCACTTCTTTTAATCTCTCATGAAAATAGTTTGTATGACCTTTAGCCATTTTTACTTGATGATATATGGTGTAGTATTCTTGGGCAGAGAGTAAGTCAGTTAATCTTTCTGTCAGGGGGGTACTCTTGCATTTCACATGGTAGCTAGAATTACAACCTAGTGAAGCTACAGGCGAGACATCATGTTCTGCAGCAAGGAGGCTTATTAATTTTACCCATGCTGGTGCTCCAGATTTGACCATCTGGTTCTGTAAATAACAAAATTAATTTACATGTTGACCAACTAGCAGCAGTTTCCATTATGCTAAACATCTGTTATCACTTAAAGTCAGTTTACTGAATATGATGCATTAGCTGCATATTATTGGTGATAAGGATGCATATAAAAATATGTCATCTACTTACATAATTCAGGTGTTGCATAAACAGTCTATTGAATTTGTTGAACAGCTTATACAAGGAACAATTGTATTTAGGAGGATCACCAGACAGCATCCTTAATTATCTCAAACAGTTCTGATTACTGCATTCAAAATACATACTCCTGTTGGTCATGGTAGAGGATGTGTGTGGGAATGATTATATGTTGCATTCCAGTGTCTCTTCCTTTTGAATTCAGGCTTTTGTTCAATAGTTTAGGCTAAATATATGTAAGTATTATCATATTCTTATTACTGGCAGGTGAAAAAAGATCCAGGGAAAACTGGTAGAATTTGCCAGCAAACGTCACTGGACAGATTTTACTGTAGTTTCTCATTTGGAGAGTGAGCAAGCTTGTAGTCTTTCAGGAAATGGTTTGTGTTGCAACATTTTAGTTCCTAAAGATCTAAAGATCTTTTTTAGATCCTAAAGATCTGGATTTTAAATATTGTTGCATAGCGTTCCATGAAGGAAAAAATTCTTCAGAAAACAGGAAAATCTTTCAGATGACATCAAACTTGATTTATGCTTTATTACCTGTTCTGTAGCTTGAATTGGAGACTAGAAACTTCCTGGAAAAATAGCACTTACTATGGATTGAAATTTCAGGAAGGTGGGATGTCTCTGACTAGTTTGCTCTTAGACAGCTTCATGCCCACAATTATAATATTTTGTGTGTCTTCGTCTCCTAATTTGTCCCAGACTGGGTAATCAGCAAGCCTCTTGTATGAGATCTAAACAGGAATCCAATATAAAAATAAGAGACAGCAAAATTATTGGTTTCGAAAAGAGGCATTTGTCTGACTTCCAGCTACATTTTTAAATATGTTTTTAGATCTTTCTGTATCTTTTTCACTGGCAATTTGCTTTTCATATTTACTTTAAACAGCAGCACAGTTTTCCTTTCGTTTCAGTGCTTTCAGACTCACTTCAATATATGTGAAAAGTTTGGTATGATCATTCAGGTTCAAGGTGGTGTTAATTTTGTTTGGGAAACCTGTGTTTTGTAGTCCTGGCAGGATGTGCATAGGTTAGATGTATATAATAAAGTATCTAATGAATTGAAGTAGAAAATTTCTTCTCACAATTGTTGCACAGCTGTTGATTATAATATGCTATTTTATAAATATCCCTGAATATTTTCTAGAAGGGTGTGCAAGTGGTGTTGACAAAGCTAAAGGGCAGTCACATTTCCTTTCAATATACCCTCAAATGATTTTACAGGTTTAAAGATCTTAGCTCGTAGTAAAACAAGCTAACACCACGTAGGTCAGTTGCTGTATATGAAAGAATCCTTTGAAGTTTATGGTTTCATCCAGAAAAAAAGAAGCTAAGGTTACTTGCCCAAATGCCATAGGGACTTTAAAAGTGATTGCTTAGTGAGGAGGCATTCCTCTTTAAGTGACTGTCCATGAGGATCCTCAGTCCATTTCAAATACAAGCAGAAATATGAGTAGAAAGCAGGAATAGCAAAGAAGGAAGTCAAGCATGAACACAGAGAGGCAAATAAAACTTTTCAATTAGTCAGATACTTAATTGCTCACCTCCCTCTTGGGTATGATAGAATGACAAGAGAACGCAGAGGGCCCTGAATTTTAAATTTGCTCATGTGTGACACTTCTGTCTCTCTAGGCATTCACAAAATATTGTTGAAAACTTGCAATATTAAATAAACTTTAATGTTGATCAATTCAAATTGATACACCTTTCAGGGTTTGAGATATTAAAATGTAATAATGACTAGCGTATACTGGTAGCAGAAAAAGTTATGTTGGAAGGGACATTTGGAACTTACCTAGTTCAGCCTTGGTGCTGCTGACATGAACTTCTGTTGACATGGCATGACCTCATGTAGAATAGTGAAAACATATCAGAGAGAAATTAAAATAAAATTCAAATGGAATTTCAGAAACACACATAATTTTTGAAATCACACTAGAGAATTTATTTTACAGCAAAATCAAATTTTTTTTTGCAAATCAAAATAAACAGAAAAATACATTTCAAAGTTTCCTATTGTAAATAAGGTACTTTTCTTAACAACTGATAGTATCTTAATTGTAAGGCATTCTCCCGCTAAAAGGACAAAACTGTTCAGGAGCAAACCTATATTCTTTTGGGTGAAGAATCTGGCAATTATCTTGCAAACATTGTCAACTCTAGGAGTGTGGGAAATACAATATAGACACAGCTATCATTTTCCACTCTCTCTAATCAATAGGGAGGAAGAGGAATCACTGAAGTGTGATCCAGGCATTAGGTGGCCTTATTCCTATTATGAAGGTACATCCCTCTGCTGACTTTAGAATTAGGCGTTGTGACCCTGCAGTAAAGGCCTACATGTTTAGCAAATGGATCTGAACGAAATTGTATCCCGAAAATGCCTTTTCCCATCTTGTAAGTTTAAACAGAGTCTGAGAAGACCAGCTCAGATGCAAATGTTTACATGTGATTGAAAGAACCATCCCAGAAGTGGTGTTGACATCCAGCTGAAGGACAAAAGCCAGTTATTACTTTACAGTAATGGCAATATTTGATGAACATTGACTGCTGACATTGTATTGGCAACAAGCATTGTCCACAAACTCTTTTTTTCTTTAATATAAAAGCCTGTGCATACACAGAGAAGAATCTACAAGACGTCTTGAAGAAGGAAGTTACAAGTGAAATAACTATTCTTTTTCCACATGATTTTGCAATGAAGTTTGTTATAAAAATGCTAAAAAGTTATACTGTGGTATACATTTGTCATAACTTTTCCTCAAGGAGGTGTCCATACAGGCAAATGAAAAAAAAAAAAAGATGTAGACAAGTTGCATCTCTGAACGCTGAAAATAAAGATAGTACTCCTGAAAATGCCAGTGACACTGGATGTCTCTTTTGGAGGCATTGGATGTTTAATTAGCCACACAGACTCTTGTAGCAGACCAGAGGTAAGTAAAACTGTCATCCATTTCTCCTGGCTTTGGACTGATTTGAGAGTAAGACATTTGCCCTTGGGGAGAGAGGCATTGAGTCTGCAGAGTGCTGAACAAATGTTTTTTAATTAATAATTTATTCAGCTCATGTATTTCTTTGTCTGTCTGCAACAGAACACCCCTGGGAAGATCACTGAGAGCAGAAGCTGAACTTGGAACCTTGAATCTGAAACCATGAATGTCTACTGCCAAATGCCTCATCTTTGTCTAACAAAGCTACTTCAGCATCATACCCCATAATGGGGTCCCTACATTCTGGAGTATGTTGTTTCCCTGGATATCAGTCAATCACTGTTTAACTGGCTCACTGACATTCAGCCAAATTCAATCTTTTATTAAGTAATTCATTAAATTTATTAAATTACACAGAGCCCATTTAGGTGACCCAAATTAGCATAACGCTAATACTATACCATGTTTAACAGAAGAAATACAAGATGCAGCTTTCTCTGCCAAGTTTCTGGTCCAGTTTCTTCCTGGGGTTAGTGTGCTAGTCTGGGAGCCGCGGTTTCCAGCCTCTGTCCCTCTTGAAGCAGCTTGCATTTGTGTCGTGGGAGCCCAAGCTCTACTGGAGTTAACCCAGAAGTACAGGGCAATTTTAGTTAGTGATCAGCTTTGAGGAGAGGAATTTCCCCTTCTATCCTGTGACCTGCTGATGCTTTGAGCTACCTTGCTCAGATATTGCTGGGATTTTTAAGAAATTCTTATTAACATACGTAGAAAGAAAGAGAAACTGTGCTGAGCAAGGGCAAGGATGAGCTCAGCCTCCTGCCCTTGACAGGGGAGGGCAACAAATATCTGGGGAGAGGGCATGAGAACAGGGGCAACTATCAAGCGATGCTTCTCTTCCCCACAGGAACTTTCAGGCTTGGCAGAGTTCCCAGCCCAGGCACTGCCCACAGGCTGTATCCATCCAAACTGATCAAAGTTCAATGAAAAGTTAATTACAGCTTTTGGCTCCTTGTGCTGACATCAGCTAAGCAGCAGAGATTTCTGGGAAGTTAGGTATGCTGTTATTGCGTACTTGTATAATTATAGTGTGTCAGTGCTGCTTGTTTGCCAGGAGCTGCATGAGCAAGGTCATGCCACGACAACAGAGCTAGCTGTGTACCTTGTCCGCAGATGGAGAAGGACTTTCTTGAGCATCTTAGCTATAATAAATCATTGCCAGAACGATTTCAGAGAAATATTCTCCAGGAAGCATTCACAAACATTATGCTATGAGCATATATGGAGGGACAGTAGAGCTCTTTCCAGCCTAGCCTGACATATCGAGCAACGTCATTTGTTTCTGCTGCCACACTGGATGAGCAGTAGCTGTGCTTCCAGTGAGACTGTCAGTATTTTTGGGCATTATAGTTTCTGATAACAATCCCTCCAGTCACACTCAATTGCCTAAACTGTTCACAGAAGATAAACTCAGAATGGCCACAAGTTCATTTAGATTATTAATACATATATTTTTATGCAGACTTTGTCTGCCTCCCCGACCAAACAAAGCACAACAGCCTTGGTGGCACAATGTACATAAATGCAATAAGTGCTGGGGTCTTGCTACATATATAAGATGACAGCCATCACCCTCTGGTATTCGTACTGTGAGGCATCCTGTTGTAAAACACTGGCCAGTAAAAGCTGCTGGTGGTGCTCTGTACAGATCAACCAAACAGCAGCTGCTAGCCTTCTAAATTCAACACAGTAAAAGGAGCTTCTTTCTCCTCCTCCTTCCTGGTGCACCACAGCAGGAGTACCTTTCACTCTTTTAATGAATTGATTCAGTCCCCAAGATCTAAAGCCAGATTAATTGTTTTGGGGCAGTAACAGTTATACTAATCTGTCTGGATTTTTGTTTGGTGCAGGCTGTTTAACAATATGATCTTTGTCAGCTAGTGCTTTTATGGGAAGGGTGGGATTTTTCAAAGGCAGTGAAGTAATTTAGAAGCACAGACGCTAGTGGGTCTGTTCATTTTGTGCTTCCAAATATCACAAAGCTAGTATCATAAATACATTTAGGCATGATTTTTGGTTTCCCCTGCTGAAGTCTCCTACATGCCTGAGGTTTTGCTGCAGAGTGAGAATGCAGTCAAAGTAAAATCCTGGAGGCCTAAGCAATTCAGCACACAGGATATGCAAAATACTTTGCACATGTCTCTGGAGACACCTGACCCGTTACAACCTGGGAATCAGGGGTGGTATCGCCCAAAAGAGGTGCAAAGCGAAACGTATAGGGACCTCCTCCCTCTCCACACTCTTGTGTCAAGGAAATCAGAGACACAGATTTGGAACTCTCCACTGTTTATTTTACAGCAGGGACTGGGAGAATCATCTTCTTTCTCTGACAGGTCTTTTAAATACTTTTCCGGGTGTGCTTGAACCTACGAAGTTCTCATCTAGAGCTTTTCTCCTACAAACAGGAAGGTGTTGAGGACCTGGCCTTTATTCTGCCCTGCTGGGGAGCTGCTATTGTTATGGATCCTACCACGCTCCTGTGAACTTCCCCTGTGCCCTGGAGATGTCAAAGCCAATAATTTTATGCATTTGCTCAGGTGTCACCTTTTGTGTAGGGTTCGGCAATGTCAATTGCTATAGCTTTATTCACAGCAAGTTGACAACATAGAAAAGCCACCTCTGGAGTTGAGATCCCCTTCTTGACTTGACCTGAGTGATTTTTCCTCAAGAATATAGTGAAATAAGCCATAAAGTACTTCAGAAATTCTGGGAGTCCCCGAGGCAGAGCAATATCTCTAGAAAATGCATTTAGCTGAGGATGTACAAAATGGCTTAGATGGCTTAATAGAAAATGTCCTGAGCTTCAGTTTTGTAAATGTGCTAGTGCAGAGATGTGGTAATAAATATTAATTTTATTTTGACATTTGAAAGAGACATTTCAATGCTGCATATATTCAGCACAGAATGATTAAAAATTCTTGTGGTGTATGAAATTTATGTTTTAGCTAGCGTGATTACATCCTAAAATTGTGCAAGGCTATAATCTTTTAAAATTGTTTTTGCAGTAGAGAAATTAAAATTCAGTGAAGCATTTCATGTATTTTTAAACAATCATGTTAATTTGGAAGTGACTTGAATAACATTCATTCTATTTTAAACATAAGTCAAAATGATCCATGTTCAAAGTCCTTGTTTCCAATAAAAATAACCATGTCCACAAAGGTCTCAGCAAAAAAGGTTGCTTTCTTATACCATGAACCGCCATGGAGGTGACACTAGCTGGCTTGGTTTAAAACAGACACGTCAGAAAGATTAAATGTATTTCCACACCAGATCAGCCCTTCATTTCAGAATACAGGATAGTTTTCCATCCACCTTTGCCTCCTTCCATAACCCTGCTCTCAGTCTGAGTGACTGTTCTGGAATTTCCCTGGTGTGGCAGTGAACAATTTGCTGCAGGCTGGGATTAGAAACACAGCAGCTGAAAGCCTGTGTGGGCGCAGTTCTACTGCATTTACTTTACTGATAAGGATCTTGCATCAGGGTTGTACTGCTGAGGGTCTGTCCTGGGTTCAGCAGTAACAGCCATTTTTTTTTTCCTTCTTGGTCGTTGGTGCAGCGCTGTGTTTTTGACTTTCGGCCTGGGAACAGCGCTGATAACACCAGTGTTTTCAGTTACTGCTTTGTAATGTTTTGGTCTGATCAAGGACATTCTGAGTCTCATGCTCTGCGGGGGAGGAGGGGAAGCCGGGAGGAAGCAGAGACAGGACACCTGACCCAAACTGACCAAAGACGTATTCTATGCACGTCATGCCCAGGATGTAAAAAACTGGGGGGAGGAACCCAGAAGTCTCTCTCTCTTTCGGCTCTGTCAGGTGGTGAGCAGTTGTATCCTCTTCCCTTGTATTTCCCTGGTCATTACTATTACTGGTGGTAGAAGTAGTGATTTGTGTTATACTTTAGTTACTAAACTGTTCTTATCTCAACCTGTGAGAGTTACATTCTTTCGATTCTTCTCCCCACTTCCCCCCTTCCCACCCATCGGAGTGGGGGGGAAGAAAGAGGGAGAAGTGAGTGAACGGGCTGCGTGATTTACAGCTTAAACCATGACAGGGTTGAATTAGAATTGGAATGTAACAGGAATGAAGTTGGTGTGATTCTGAATGGAAAATACAAAAATTAAATGGATATTCAAATCTTTAGAAATGCGTAGCATAGCTCCTTATTGATTGGTCCAAGTCAGTCTGTGTCCTCATATTCAGTGATCGCTCTTCTTTTCAGTACTGGGTTTCTCTCCATTGAAGGTTAAAAGGTGTTTATAACTCTTCTAGATAATGGTGTACCCACGTATTATGTGGACTACAGTGAGAGATACCAGTCTTGAACCTATGTTCTTTTGTCTTATGGTAGGACTACCGTGGTTCCTTCTCCATTACGCAGCATTGACTTTTATCCTTACTGTATTCTGGGCTTTCCAAGGCCTTTACAAAGTCAGTGTGTACACGTAATTTCAGTGGCAACCACAGGTATTACGTATTTCTAATGCCCATGGACCTATGCGATCCACGTATCCTGATCTGTAATGGAACATTAGGTGGGGCAGGATGCTGTCCTGTGTCTTATAGTCTTGAGTTATTGAGTGGACCCCCTAGGTGGGCTTCAGGGAGCTGACTCACTACAGCCTCATCCAGGACACTCAGCTGAGCCTTCACCGTTGCTGTCCCGGCACTGTGCAGGTGTTTGAGACTGTGCCCTGCCAGGACCGACTGACATGCCTGTGTGAGGTCTAGTGCCTCAGATCCCTGCTTGTTTCCCCAGATCCATTCCAGCTTCTCCCTGATGGTGTAGGTGGAACATATGTCTATCCCAGCAGAACAGGATGGACACAAATCTTCAGTTACTTGGTGGCAATAGTGAAACTAATTGCAAAAGATAAGGGTTTCACTGAAGGACTTGAAATTACATGTTGGCTAATGCTGCTGTGTGCTGACTGAAGGAGCTTTGCTGGAGAAATGTCTGTAGAACAGACCTTTCTGTAGAGCATATTTTGACAAACTGTATGACCTGTCCATTAAAAATAACTAGAAAAAGAGAAATTAAAGATGCAAGATAGAAACAATATCTGAAGAGTTATTCATTGTATAATGCAGGTGAAAGCACTCTCTTTTGATACCTTAAAGGTCCTTGGTGTTCCAGAATGTACTTACAAAAAGGAGTTGAATTCCAGGTGAAGCTTTCAGGCTATCTTGGTGAGATGCTTTTAACGGGAAGATTCTCCCCTTTTCTTCCATCTGACCTTAAGGGAAAAAATGCATTAAGGAAGAATCATTTCGAGAATGTGAGTGTACCTTGAGTTGCAGGACAAGGCTCCTTCTTCACTTGACTTTAAACTCCAGTCATGACAGTTAACTCCTAAAGTAATGCTTTGAAGAGAGTTACCAATTTCTGTTAAAACTGAATTAATCTGTGTTACTCTCTTGACTTAGATAAAGCAGTTTGTGACCATTTTTTTTTTGTGTATTGTACACATACCTAAAATCATAAATCCCTGTGGAATTTGGAAAACACCTGTAACTCACCATTTTCCATTTCTTCTATATAGAGTAAAACTATAAAGTCTGATGGCACTGACCCCTATCTAACTGAGAAAATATTATTTATTTGCCAAAATCAGAACATGCATGTGCAGGGAACTTGCAAGGTGCTACTGGGTAGCATAGGGTTGACCAGTAGCAATGTCAAGACCATGTACTTATTGAAGAAACAACAGAAGCACCAAAGAAAATGTAGATCAGTCACACTGTTCCAATCCAGGAGCAGCTTTAGGGGCCAACTACTGATCGGACTATATTGTACTGTGACTTGACAGTCACAGTACAGGACAGGACAGGGAGAACTGCAGCAAAGTGAGCATAAAACTATTTCTGAAAAATGTATGACATTCAGCATCCAGTTTTCACTTGTAAAAATTACCTATAAAAATGAAAAAGCTGACAGATGAGTTTAATTCTTTCTGGAAATAATACTGGAATAAAATTGTTGGTAATGGTGTTGGTATGCACCAGAAGTTTTGAATTTCAGTTTGCATGTTGGTTCTGAAGTGCCATATTTTGCTCCATAGTCATTACTGGTCTTGGCAGAAAGTCCATTTTAGAGTGTGCTCATGTAAACTGCTTTACATGTAAACTGGTAAATCTAATAAAATTTTTTTATGAAATAATAGAGATGAGAAATGGGGGTAAACTTTTCAGTTTAAAGCTATATTTCAAGAGCTTCTGCTTCTCTTTTCTGCTAAGAGATATCAAGTAAATGTTGCTGAGCACTGTAACATTTCCTCCTTAAAATCACTTTAGATCATCCATGGTATAAGCCATATTAAACACACAGCACAGGAACCATTACCCACATACTGAAATGTGTACAATAATGTGTACAAAGTGTGACAAAAAGAAAACAGTATGACAGGACCACATGGCAGCTCTGTCTTCTGAAGTCAGAAGTATTTGTTGTGACAGAGTTCTAATTCAAAATGTTTTCTTTCTGAACTGCTCTGAAAACTCAGCTCCTGATCTGTCACTGAGTGCCTTGATTTGTCCCTCTTTTGGTTATGGGAGGCCATAACAGGGTTACCTCTGGAGTAACTGGCCAGGAAAACCTTTCTGCGCTGGCATCCTGACAGAGGAGGAAAATCTGAAGAAGGGGGGAT
Source organism: Brotogeris chrysoptera (assembly GCA_030323915.1). NCBI lineage: Eukaryota > Metazoa > Chordata > Aves > Psittaciformes > Psittacidae > Brotogeris > Brotogeris chrysoptera. The sequence goes on from JARCZZ010013697.1 coordinate 15,854, forward strand.
ACATCAGTTCTAATCTCATCTAATCATAGACCATTCTGCTAAAAACTTTAAGAAGATTATCTTCTATGCTGATATTTGTGATGTGAACAAATCTCTCATATTTGGAAAATAAACAAAGTAATTGGATTTGAAAACTAAACTTATGTTCAGTATACTGAATATTCCCAATGTTGTTAGAGGAGTCACAACAGGACTTTCAGGCCTCTAATGGCTTGAACCTGAGCTTAAGTTCTTGAAATGAAAAGCTCTGCATAGCATTACTTATTCCCCAAGCCATACTATGTTGCTAATATAATATCTCTGAGTATTTTGGCTTTTGAAAGAAATTTAGGCAAAACGAAACTGTATTTCTGTGGCTCTGGGTGGAAGCTAACACTAACAGAATATGATGTCATAGATGTAGCCTTTCTATAGTTATATATAGCTTACTCTAGATATTTATATAGATAGCCTTACATATATATATATATATATATATATATAAAAATGCAGTTTGGATCAATTTATCTCAGTCTCTAGTCTGGAGTCCTCCAACAGTCTGCTGCAGATTCGCTACCTGAATTTTTATGGATACATTTTTTGTTTCCAGCTGTTTCAATGCTTTAGAAAGTTAAAAGAACTTGACCTTACTATGAGTAAAGAGATGCTGTGGTTGCAGAAATGTTATTAGGTGGTCAGCAACAGGATTGAAGATGATTTCTGTACTGTCAGTGGAAACACAGTAAAATTCTTCAAAATCTTGTTCACATTAAGAACAAATATGGGAACTTGTGAATATTACAGGAATATAACATGATGAATGGAAGCAATCACTGTAGAACAACTATCTGAAAAGGAACCTGACTGCAGCAGTAAAGAAAAATGTGACTCCTGCTCACATCCATTTTCCATCTGCTTTATTCCAGTAGAGATTACTACCTTTTTCACTACCAAGCTAAGAAGTGGTCTTTGAAAGTACTCACTGAAAAAAGAATAGCTGAAAGAAAAATTCCATTTTCCTAAATACGATAAGCTTATTCATTTAAAGCATTCCATACTGGGTAAGGATGTGTAAGGGCAACCCTCCATGCCATAGAAATACTCTGTCATTTTGAAGATTAAGGTCACTAAATAGAAAGCAGGTTACTTAAGACAGAAAGACTTTCTGCAAAGGTTCATGACTCACAGGAGGGAACTACCAATTGCCTGAAAGGCCTGAAGAGACATTAAAAGTCAGAGAGGTCCTTCCCAGTGGCATACTTAACAAAGAGCTATCCTTCCTCCTTTGTGACATGGTGACTTTACTTCTTTAATCCACCATAACTGCTCTTTGATGAAAAGGAGAATATTGAATGCTTTTCCAACTGTTATTCAGGAGAAACAGCATGTGTTTGGAGAAAGTCAGAGGCCTGAGGTTTTGAAGGCATAAAGCCCAGAGGTGAAATTCTCTCCCAGAAGTTCTCAAAATGTTCCCTATTCTGTCCACGTGATAATAGTATAATAGCAGAGAGGCAATTTTATTTCTGTTATGAATAATTCTTCTTTTGTTGTGAGTAGAAAAACATATTAATGCTATTTATCGACAATGGAATAACACTTTCTACCCACTTATTCCCTTAAAATATCACAAACTCATTATGATTCATTAAAATAACTTTTCCCCTGTATTCCTATTTAACACCATCACCTGCATTTCATTTGTGTTTTCAAAAAAAATGCAAGCATGTCACTTATTCTCCAACTTTGCCTTGCATGTTCGGTTTCTACTCCTCCCTGTTTTCCCCTTGTATTTTGAAACAAGTACATTTTGGAGACAAAATGATACTTTCAATGCGTCAGTCTGATTCGGAAGTAGGGTCAGGATTAGTTGTTAAGAATCAGGTGGTTTGGTTGGAAATTGTATCTTTTAGCATTTCTTGTGAGGATATGGGGAAACACTGTTTGAAGAAAGTTATTTTCATGATTGTTTGGAGGATCAACTTCGTAAAGTTCAGTTTGGCACATCAGGTGATAGTTCTTCCAGCAGAGGGCAAGAAAGTATAACAGATGAAAACTGTGCTATTTTCCTGGACAGCCACAGTGGAAATTTTAAGCAGTATAGCCTGAGGAAGGAATGTGAAATCTAATAACCATCCCCCTTCTAGGTCATAATAGCTTTTAAACAGCCTTTTACTCTTCAAGGATAGCCATAGAAAGACAAGGTAAAAAAGAAGCAGAGGAGACCACCAAAGCTGCCAACTGGTATATGTTGCTTCATCAGCGCAAGCTCCCTCAGCTGAGATCCGATTTCTGGGGCATGTGAGGGAAAGCTGCACATGGTATCTTTTCAAACCAGTGCTTGCATTGACATGCAGATGCTCACTAGATGTTTACACTAGCTGTAGGATGAAAAGGCACACAGCTGCCTGTCTGATACATGGCTCCTATCCTTCGCAGTCACTTTGGCTTTGAGTACAATGCTGTGAAGCAGGCTAGGTACCCCTCCAAGGGGCAAACAAAACTCTTGTTGGCCTCAAATGTTAGAAGCTTGAGCTGATGCTCAGGAATAAACAACTGGGATTTTGCATCCAGCATGAATAAAGTTTGCTTATTGCCATATATGTTTTATTGTGCTGAGCATTAGTGTGTTAAAGAGACACATATGGAAGCATCCACATATTTCAACTGTTCCAATGAATGAGTTTGCAGCATATTAAATTTGACTGCAGACTTAATTTGTTTTGCAGCAGCATGTATTTATGAAGATATTTCTTAACTTTCTTCAAATTCTTGCAATGAGGTAAAAAATGCTATATAGCCTATCTCTCAACTAGAAAAACCACAGTTTCTGATACAACCTTTCTGTTAATTTCCAAGCCTTGCTTGTGATACTGTTGTCTGCTGGTAATGGCTTCTTTGGAATCAAAAGCATGTTATTTGGACAAAAAGTGTATCTATTTGTTCTCCCTCTTTGGGTTTTCCTAATTTCATTGTAGTAAATTATATAGCTTATAAATAGGTAAACTCATACCCTTATTTTTCTGTCACCAATGGGGCAAATAATTTTATTTAATATGACAATGGAAACAGAATCCTAAGAAATAAAATGAGCCTTGGTTATTGCAGCTGATCAGTACCCAGTGCTGCCTCTCAAAAAACTGGACCAAGAAGTGTTTCTTTAGGGGGAAGCCATATATAATTTTTTGTGGTTGTTAGTTATGACTATACTACATTCAAAAGTTTCTAAAAGCAGATTCTGTTCATACAGGCAGAAATACATATTTCACAATAAAACTGACATAAGAGTACATGCAATTTTGTAGCTCTGGTCAACATAAAAGACTATGTAATTGTGACCACTGAATGGTTGTTTTTCTTTTCTTCAATATGGAACAGTCATGTTTCACACTAAAAATATCGAGATCTGTACTTTGAGTTTTAATTTCGTTTGGTTCATGTGCTGTCTTGAGTATTTTTGATTTGTTTATCTTAGTAAGATAAAATAATTAATTTATGGCTAAAGGCTTGTTAAATTTTTAGTATGAAAAAAGGTACTAGTATTTTGAAAAGGGGATATGGACAGAACAAAGTATCCTATAAAATATTATCCTTACACTGTGTAATGATTGCTCCCAGTGCTGTTTTTTCCAAGTTATTGTAGCATAGATATTATAAACCCACATTTTTAAATGTCATAATACATAACCAACCTCTTATAAGACAGATTTTTCACACAGAAATCCATTGAGCTGCAGTGAATTTTTTCTGATATACAATAAATCAGATATTTCACATATTCCTGATATAAATTACACAATTCTTAATTTGGAACCATACAGAACTGTCAGTAGTGGCCTCGGTGACTTGTAGTGGGCAGAAAAGTCAACTCACTTCGCTGTCACTCACCAGTGAATGACCAGAAGTGGAAACTGCTCTTTCTAACGTCAGCCACCAGTCTTTTTAGTAGGTTGCAAAGGGTGGCTTGTAGGAAGAGGAGCATCATGGAAACTGCAATGAGCATTTGAGATGCTGAAAATAAATGTACAAACCGTAGGTAGCTGTTTGATAGTTCTGGCAGAGGATCCTCAGCATCACCTCCCACTACCAGCTGAGGCATTTGTATTTTTATGTGCTGAAATGAGGATGAGATGGATTGTGTCTAAGAGTGACTGTCCCCCCCAATAACTATAGGCAGCCTTTGTCACCTTCAGACTTACAGCCCTGCATCAGACCTCTGTGGTGGATCAAATGAATCCCACTCTAGGAGACTCTTAGTAGACCGACTCTCTTAAACCATGTGCTATAAAATTGTTTATATTGGGTTTATAACAGTAGTCTTAAAAAACCATTTTGTTCCATCCATTTTTCTGCTAGAATGCTCTTGTACACCATTTTTACCTTTTAGCTAGAATTTAATTTCCAGAAGTGTCTTCTAAGTAGAGGTTTATGAAAACTCATGTGAAATGCAGTTCTTGCAGCACCTACAATGAAAAAATTGTAATATGTATACCCATGAACAATCACAGCTAAAGGAAAGAAGCTTCTTTTTCTTAAACTGCACTTAAAACTCTTTTAGGATTCTGTCAGGAAAAAAGAAAAGGACCTTTCTCCCATCTTCTCTTGCAGTCCTGTCCTCCTTTCTCCTCTAAATATCTTTCTTTTCTTTCCCTGACATCCAGATTACTTTGTCTAAGATGCGTCTTTTTTTTTTGGTCGAAATCCCTGGTTTTCTCTTCCCTGACATTCAATATCCAAACTAATTTTAAATTGAATGTTTCTTGTCAAAATTTCACTTTAAATAAAAAGAAAATATATGTAATTTTCTTTTGTTTAAATATTTTGGTTGAAAAATTTGAAAGAAATCTTCATGTAATCACCTCAGATTTCTCCTAAATGGTAAAGAAAACTCTTGAAAAAATTAATGGCAAAAGTTGCAATACTAATTTATTTACACTATACTAATAGTTATGTCCAGTGTTTAGTGGATAATTAATAACTAAAATTGCGCAGTTGAATTTTGTTCTCATTGAACATTGCATAGAGCTAGAATAATGTCATTGAATTTCCTGATTGAAACTGAGGATGTAATTTAAATTAAAGAGCAATGAAAATAGTTTTCAATTTCTGGTTCTTGAAGTACCGTGGAATGAAAGACACATATCCCTAACTGAGCCAATGCTGTGGAATGAAGGACAGATATTCTTAACTCAGCCAAATGTCTATTTTAAAAAGGTTATTATTCTGCTTGCATAAAATAGATAAAGTTTTCTCTGAAAAAATTGCAGTAGGTCCATTTTGTCTTTCATAACCATTGTATCATAATAGTTCTCAAAAACAACTGGGTGAATGGTAGTTGTCATTTTCTCATCTATCAATACCTGCTTTGTCACTTGGAGCATCACACTATCTGTGTTGCTATGATTTAGAGTTCTTATCAGGAATGGAGAATGGGGTACACAGCACTTTTTTTTCCTGTAACATGATAGTGTGTACCATATGTTTTCCCTACATTTTTGTAAATACATTATGAGAACATATGCATATTATTCCCTAGCTCTTTTATGCCAACACTTGTCTGAGATGTCTGTAAAGGATGCTATGTCTTGTGACAGCATAAAGATCCTTTGAATGTAATTAAAATGATTCTTAATGTTTTGGGGTGTTTTAAACAGAACTTTATGCGCTATTTAGAACCGCTTCCCAGGGTTGTTTTTTCGTTCTTGACAATTTTGCTAAAATCAGTGTCTACTGATCACAAGTCATCATATATAGCTGATGTTTAAGTATCCAGGATGCATGAACTTTGGAGAAGTCTGTCATCACATTTGTAGTGAGATTTTAGTACTGTAATAAGTTCTATATAGTGGATATGTAGCACTAATATTACTCTTTTGCTCTTAAGCATATAATTTTAGATGTGACGTTAAGAACCTGTTCAGATATTTCTCATATTTTGACTGCATTTCTATGAAAAGCTGAAGAATTTAAACATATGTCTCACAAAAATGTTCTTCAGTGAATGCTGGGCACCAAGTTCCTTTGCATTTTCCTTGAAAATCCCAGCCTTTGTGACCACTTAATTAAAATGAAAAAGAAAAAGGAATATTTGTGTTTTCAAACGTTGATAAAAACATTAAAAAAGTTTGAATGGATAGCAGCAACAGTCAGACTTCAACAGGATCTTCTAAACTTGGGACTGTGGTTAAATGCATTAAAAAAAAAAAAAACCAAGTCCCTTATTTTACAGTTATAAGCTTAGTGAAGTCAGTAACAATACACCAATTAGGGTGTTTGAATATATAAATGTTTTCAAGGAGAGCAGTAGTTCTGCTATGTTCTGCATGCAACAAAATGGCTGTGAATACTTAAATGCTGAAGGCTCATCTGTTGCATTAGGGGGTGTTACTAGACAAAAGTTTGCAAGTATTTAGAAGATTTGAGTGACAGATTTAAGTCTTAGGAATCCAAACCATGGCCGGAGTGCTTCAGGATATGAACCCACACAAACAAACAGGCATGCGGAAGGCATCAGTCATGTAAAGCTGGTGATCCTTCCCTGAGTGCTGTAAATTTCAGACTGTGGACAGGAGTTGTATCTCAAACACCAACTGGCATAATGGAGCGCTATTTTAATTGAAGTGTAGCTGACAGATTTGTGTGAGCAACCTTTTGTAATGCCTCTTTAGAAAGGAGATCCTAATTGTTTCTCTTTGATGCTCTTTCCTATCAAGGTTTGCCTCTGTGGATGTTTGTACTGGCAAGGGTAATTCACTATTTATGGTATGCAGAATTCATTAACATTAGTTGCTGTACTATGGTTTTTAATCACCAGCAACATGTGTTACAGGGTACAAATTTGCATGTTATGCCTATCATTCTGAAGTGAGTTAGTGACTAAGGCACTTTTTTAAAAACTTAAAGCAAGACTGATTTAACTGACGATGTACCGCACCCAGAGACACATTCTGCTGGCCACAGGAGTGTATTAACTGGAAAAACTTTACTGGTCTTTTCAGTCTGTCTCATATTTGGCTAATACACACATTAGAGTTTTGGTTGGCAATGTAACTGGGCTAAAAATTAAGAGGAACAGGAGTAGGTCTCTAGGCAGCTTTGACCAATTCTTAGAACCATTACTGTTCCCTAAACTGAGTAGAATTCCATCTTTTTGTGATCAAAAGAATTTTAGAAAAAGACGGATTTAGTATTGTTTGGTTTAGGGTTTTTTCTCTATGAATGTTTTTAACCTCTGCTTTGGTAGTAGCTTGACAAGAAAACGCAGCGGATGCAGAAATTGTTTGATTTACGATTTTTGTTGTTTTGACAGAATCATGGAATAATTTAGAATGGAAATAGCCTCTGAAAGTACACTAGTCGAACCTCCTTGTGAAAACAGGACTAATTTTGAAGTTAGATCAGGCTGCTCAGGGCTTTTGTCTAGGCAAAATTTAAATATTTCCCAGGATGGAGGTCCCAGAGTATCTCTGTGCAACCCATTCAGGGCCTGATCATTCTCTGGGGGTGAAGTTTTTCGTAAGAGCTAATAAGAATTTCTGTGGTTGCAGCTTGTGTCTGCTGCCCCATGTCATGCCACTGCACATCTCCTGGAAGACTGTCTCTTTATATACTCCCATCAGGTAGTGGCATACAACAATACACAACTGCTAATGGAGCCCAGAAGACTGCAGCCCTTCATTGCTGCAAAGGGTGGTTTGCTGGTTCATGTTTAACCTGTTGTCCACCAGGACTCTCAGGAGTAAAATGTATTTCTGTTTGTTATACTGTGTGCAGTAGAAAAACGTAGTGAGAGGAAAAGGTGGAATTTGGATTTCACGTTTAGGTAACTAAGTCTGTGAGCTAATTATGCAGGCAGACTTTTCAATGTCTTTCTAGAGAGAGGATCCTTCTCTGAACTATCCTTTAGAAAAGCCTCTCCAGTATAAAGAAAGGTTGAGTAGAAACTCCACTTAACAGTGACAATGGAGATAGATGCCAAAAGCTGGATGGTTGATGAACCCAAATTCATATCACGTTGAAATGAAAGATTATCAAAGCTCATTAATATTTTATTTTTAAAGGTAGTGTGATCATACATTAGGTTCACCTACAAGATTTAGAGTCTTGGAGTTACAGCTTCAAATAAGAAATATTTTGGGCTTTATTTCTGGCAGACTTGAAGCGTCTAGTAAAAATGCACTGGAATACTATATTTATAAGGTTTGTTTTATAGGACCATTTCTTTCCCTATTTTTGTTGGGTTTGGAAACAATATATTTTTATTTTCCATTAGGTGTTTTAACTAAAACTAAGCCTGGAAATTTGACAAATAAAATAAAGTATATAAAAAAATCTTGTTTTAAAAAAATCAAGCTAGATTGTATTTGGGAAAAAAAACCCCGCTTATAGTGAAAAAGACTCTAGGTATCAAAACACTATTTAGAGTCCAAAGAATACAGAAGAAAAGGTGTTTTAAATGAGTATTTAATGAATAATAAGCTGCTGAAGCACTAGTGATTGCTGGCATTAGCTGTAAGGAAATGAAAACTAAGCGCTAAAATCAGAAATATATCTCTTTAATGAATGATGGTGTTTGGGAAGAATCATGTTAAAATCTGAAACCTTGATTGTAAAATAATGTATAGAATCATGAGCCTTTACAGGCCATTTCTATATCAATTAATGCCTGCACATTTCAGAAAAAATTGTGTCTTTTAACCGTCAAACTGTATGGTAAATATTTCAGAGCTAATCCCTTGAAGGAATTCTGCTTAGGTTTTACTCTTCATTTACAGTTTGGAGTGACGCTATCCCTCTGATAATTTTTTCTTTCACTTGCTAGTAAATTTCCTTTGGTAACACTTGGTCTTCATTGTCATTTTCTTCCCCCCTTACTATTATGAAGCTTTCTTGTGGGCCACAAGAGCTAGGTGTTTCTTCTCCAACTTGTGAAATATTATCACAGAATAATAAAATCATAGAATGGTTTGGGTTGGAAGGGACCTTAAGGTCATTTAGTTCCAACACCCTGCCATGGGCAAGTATGCCTCACACTAGACCATGTCATACAAGGCTCTGTCCAACCTGGCCTTGAACACTGCTGGGGATGGAGCATTTACCACTTCTTTGGGCAACTCATCCCAGTGCCTCATCACCTTCACAGTAAAGAACTTCTTCCTTATATCTAACCTGAACTTCCCCCGTTTAAGCTTAAACCCATTACCCTTTTTCCTATTGCTACGGTCCCTGATGAAGAGTCCTTCTCTGGAATCCTTGTAGACCTCCTTTCAGGTATTAGAAGGCCTTCTCTACTCCAGGTTGCATGGTGACCTCATCATTATAGTAAATGTTTATTCATTCAGAACAATTCTTTTCTCTTCAGTTGTCATATGAACTGGGAAGATGTATCAACAATGAAAGGAAGTAAAGCAAGGTTAGTCCAGTGAACAGTTCCTGACCCAAGTGATAGAGAGGCCAACAAGGACAGGTGTTCTACTGAACCTCAGACCAACAAAAAGAAGCTTGTTGATGTGAATGCCAAAGGCTACTCCGACTGCCGTGACCAAAAGATAGCTGAGTTCAGGATCCTGAAGGGAGGAAAGAAAGTAAAAATGAAGTTCATATCCCTGGACTTCAGGATAGCAGACCCTGGACTCTTCAAAGACCTGATTGGAAGAGTCCCATGGGATAAGGATCTGGAGGAAAGAGAGATTCAAGAAAGGTGGTTAGTATTTAAGGATCTCCTCTTCATGTAATCAGTAGGAAGCCAGGCAAAAATGCCAAGAGCCCTTTGCAGATGAATAAGTTGCTCCTGGACAAACTCAAACAAAAAAGGAGGCATACAGAAAGTGGAAGCAAGGATGGGTAACCTGGGAGGAATACACAGACATTGTTTGAGCACACAGGCATAAGGTTAGAAAAAGTCAAAGCCCAAATGAAACTGAACCTGGCAAGAGGTGTTAAAAAAAAACCAACACATGAAGAGCTTCTATAAATATGGAGGTGACAAAAGGAACTAAGGAAAATGTGGGCCCATTGTTCAATCAGGCAGGTGAGCTGGTTACACAGGATTTGGAAAAGGTTGAGGTACTGAATGCCTTCTTTGCCTTAATCTTTGCAAGCAGGACCAGCCTTAAGGAATCACAGTTCCCAGAGACCAGGGGGAAAATCTGGAGTTTTTCAGTAGTGCCCAGTGACAGGACAAGAAGCAATGGCTGCAGACAGAATCTCAGGATGTTCCCTCTGAGCATCAAGAAGCACTTTCTTGCTGTGAAGATGACCAATCACTAGCACAGGTTACTCCGGGAGGTTGTGGACTCTCCATCTTTGGAGATATTAAAAAGCCATATGGACATGGTCCTAGGCAACCAGCCTAGGTGGTCCAATAGGTGGTCCTATTAAAAATAGGTCCTATTAAATAGGACCAATAGGTGGTCCTATTTGAGCAGAATTGGGGGACCAGATGGTCCCTCTAAGATGGTCCCACTCTAAGGTGCCTTCAAACCTCAGCCATTCTGGGATTCTGTGACATGTAGGTTGTAGTCTTGGGGTAAGAATTCCAGTTCTGGGCATTCATAATAAATATGCATAGCAGCTAAATGTTTGCTCTTAAAACCACAAGCTGCTCCAATGGCATAACATGTTCATCTATATAGGATATTTGGGGAAATTTACTCACATTTCACTTCCTGAACTATGAGCAGAATCAATAAGTTTAATAGGGGAAATACATAAAGATTTCAGATTGTGGTTATACAGTTTTCAGAGCCACTTTCTGTGGACTGTGTTACATGGACCCATCAGCATTCAAAATGGTTTGTTCTGTTCTCAGTATGTCTGGACCACAACAGCAAGTTCTCTGTGATCTTCATAGCATGCAGCAGCCCAGCTTTGAGGTCAGGGCACCTGATTCACTCCAGTGAGAAGGGGGCAGGATAGTCAAGAGTGTGGAAACATCATTTGCCAATACCATCTTATATGATTCAGAGTTCATGTTTTGCGCCAGGCAGTTGCCTTCCCAGCCTGGGTAAGATCCCATCACATCCAGAAACCTGTATCTGGGTAGAAAGTCATACAGCCAAAAAGATCAGCATGCAAAATACTTCTTCCTGACTCTGTATCTGTGCTATACATGCCTTTAAAAATAGGCTAGTTTTTGATCATATGCCCTTAAAAGTAGACTAGTTTTGATCACTTTATAACTTGGGCACCCAGATATAGAAGACAGGGTAGGGTATGGTATATAAAATCTATAGCACATACATTTGCTGCAACTGTTTTGATTTTAGAATCTGATAATTTTGGGTTTCAACTGCATAATCCTAATTGGTACTCACACAAAATGCTCAGTTGCTACATGATGGCACTAAACTTCTTCCTGAAGTTGCTTTCTGATCTGTTACCTCCTATTTTTAAAAGTTTACTATACTGTATCTTTTAAAAATACTTTATTGTATGTAGAAGCCATCTAGCTGCAAGAAAAGCCTAAGTCAGTGGTGTCACCATAGAACTTAGAGTCCTATAGCCTGAATTATTTAAAAATTGGAAGTCAGACCATCAAAGTTGTTTATACAGTTTTGAATGTTTTCTTCTTGTAGCTTAAGCATTTTTTGTATGGCTGAAGAAGAGAACATGTCCACAAGTAAATGCTATAGATTTATCCCAGAAATAGCCATGTGATTTACTCTTCCTGCATTTCAATTAGCTAACCTAAATATATTCTACCAGTAAATTGTGAAAGCTGTGTAGGCAGAATGCATAGGGAGTTTTGTCACAGCTTGACAACAAGCATGTTTAAAAGAAAAATACTAAAATTGCCCATATTTAAGAGTTAATAACAAAACACTGAGTTTTAAAGTAGCATGTGCCTGCCTTCTTCCTCCTATAGGTTAATAACATGACAATTTCTAACATAGAAATAGGTACCTCTCACTGCAGAATCTTTTTTCTCAAATCTCACAATGTTAATAAGGAAGTTTTTAATGTGTAACTTCTGAGCAGTATCAATCTGAGATTGTGGAAGGTGAAGCTTGTGTTTAATGTGATCTTTTTTTTTTTTTTTTTTTAGTGAACTGTAAATTTTTCTGAACAGAGACCTTTAAATAGACATAAAATATTGCGCTTCCTATTAGACAGAATTTATCTTTGACAAAACTTAAATATGGGTTTTGGAATTATGTTGGAGTGAATTTGGCAGATTACTTTGAATAGCTCCAGAAGAAACATTATCCATCCCTTTCCAGATATGTGTTGTGACAAACATTGTGAAGAAAAAAGTGCCTGCCATTGTTAATGGCTTTTCAACTGAAGTCTGATAAGATCCCCTCTGACTGTATCTTGGGGTAAGATAGAAAGACTGGTTTTATTGCTTCCATATTTTGTAAGATAGCAAGCAGTTTCCTAGGTAGACTTTAATGAACGATACCTGAAATTGCTAAATTTATTGATCCAATATACTAAAAGTCTCACTGCCATGCTATCACATGTATTTTTAATTACAGAGCAGTAATAATGCATACAAGCTTGCTTCCTATTTATATCATATTCCCTTAAGTTGCATACTATTTCTGATACGTAACCACAGCATTTTCAGAAATCATTTCTTCTTGCCACAGGCTTTCATCTTTCTAAATTTTATGTCTGGGCTGCAGATGGAGAGAATATATTTATTGGCTCCCTGCAAATTAAACTAGAATCATGTCCTGTATTTGTGTTACATGAAAATTGGTACATATTCTATCTGCAATATCTGAGTCATTTATCTACTTTACAGAAAGATGGATGTTTTCCACTATAGTTAGTATCATTAGAAGATGGAAAAGATCTAAGAATTGTACATGAGCTAAAGAAGGTGATATTTGGATTGGAAGCTCCAGAGAAAATGGAAATACATCAGAGTTAATTCATAGAAGCTGCTTTTCCTTTAAGTGGTATCATAAGCTTTTAGCCAAAACCAGCAAATTTGTCTGTAAGACAAAGAACAAAACTAGATTTGATCATCGGTGATCACTAAACTGATAATCTATTTAAATAGATAAATAAAGGACATTTCTTATCAGTTAGTCTGACCTTCTGTATTATCCAGACTATAGAACTTCATTCCTTTCCTGCATTAAGTTCACAACTTCCATAAAGCAAGTCGTTTAGAAACAGTCCTTTATAAGTGGCAAGGAAACCCAAAGTAAGATCATTTCCCCCGCCCCCTTCATCCTCCCATTTTAATAAAATTCTCCCCAAGGCATGAGTTGTGTTTATCCAAGACTGACAACATGCTTTCAAACATATAGAATCATAGAACAGAATCAGAATAGCTAGGGTTGGAAAGGACCTGAAGATCATCTAGTTCTAACACCCCTGACATGGGCAGGGACACCTCACACTAAACCGTGTCACCCAAGGCTCTGTCCAACCTGGCCTTGAACACTGCCAGGGATGGAGCATTCACAACTTCCCTGGGAAACCCA
>JARCZZ010013698.1:0-40629 GCA_030323915.1 Brotogeris chrysoptera
GTTGCCCAGGGAAGTTGTGAATGCTCCATCGCTGGTGGTGTTCAAGGCCAGGCTGGACAGAGCCTTGGGTGACATGGGTTAGAGTGAGGTGTCCCTGCCCATGGCAATGTGGTTGGACTTAGGTGATATTAAGGTCCTTTCCAACTAAACCTATGATTCTATGAAATCCACTGTTTGGCAGAAATGCAACTAAGTCATTAATCGTTCTCCTGCAAACGAGTTTTCAGCAGTAGCATAACAGCTAAGGGGGCATACCTCTTTGCTAGAGAGGGAAAAAACCAAGACAAAAAACCTCCAGACACCCCGCCCCCCCCCCCAAAAAAAAAAAACAACAACCAAAAAAAACCAAACCTCAACTGTTTAATTAGGTTAAACAGCCTACATATTTATTTTAATGAATCAAAAAGAACAACATCCCTTTCCCACAGTTTGTTTTTACACCAGACTTGTTAGAGGAAAGAGGGCTAAATTCCTGGCTCAGGATTTTATGTTGCAGTGCAGGGGAACAGAGACAGGGTTTGTATCAGGTCAGTGCATCTTTTAAGAATTGTAGAACAAAAGTACTCCGGCCCTTCCACTTGTGTTTCTGAGCTACTTGAGTTTCTGAGTGTATGCCTTCTGTGCACCTATTTTCATCCTGTGAAATAACACAGCAGTGCTTATTCTGAAAATCATAAAGGAAGTGTAAACCATTCTGTAAATGTGATGCTCCTTGACTGGCCCTGCCATGTTCAGAGTATTTTGTCAGAAAATCTATTTGAAAAACTGTGTGCCTCTTTTACGAACTTTTGTATCTTCTGTTGCAGAGAAGCAACACTGGATCTGTAATTCTGCAGTGAACTTTTCAGTGTCTAGTAGAGGCTTAGAGCAACGATAAGGCAAATTGCTGCGGCAGATTAGACCACTTTAGAGTGTTCTCTGAATGAAAGCTCTGGTTATTTTCACCTTTTTCATGCTCACCTGAGCCTTACCCTTTAGAGCTGCTTGTTTTTCAGAAACATCAGAAGAGGACATGGGTTGTGCTCTTAATGGGAAGAAGCCAAGACATTTAAGAACCAGCTTCTCTGTCTCACAGTGAGCTTAAACCTGCACCACTGGATGATATATATGAGGCTGTGCTTAGTGATGGGAGCAAAGTTTTGTGATTTTACAATTATCTGCAAGTAAAAGTATCCATTAAGGCTAAATCAAAAGAAGATTCACCATAGTGTTTTGTACAAAGTTTTTAAAGAGCTGGATTTAATATTTTTTTTTGTCATACAGACTTACCTCAATGAATTTAGGCTCCCATTTTAATGAACACTGCCCAGCCATGTAGAAGAGACACTTTTTGCCTAGAAGGTACTGTGTCCTCAGAACAGAAAGCCACAACACAAACACTGCAGGACAGTGACTTTTGTGAAGACAGGTGTTTGCAGCAGTTTTTGTAAGGGAGCAGGAGAAATCTCCCCTTTTCTGTTTGGCTTGCTTAAGATTCTTAAAGTAAAACATTTTTCTTAAGCGTACCTTGAGGACTACAGCTGGTGACCAAGAATGAAATGAAATGAAATAAAAGTCATCTATCTCCTGTAGTAGTAACCACCTATGTCTAGCACGGGACACATAGGACAGGTCTGCAGGAGTAAGACTAGATGTTTGTAAACCAAAAATAACCAGTTCTTCATGCATCTCTACTTTTGTAGGTTTTAGTTTAATTCACTTTTATAGCACCAGCATGCGGTGTTAACAGTGCATTTCAAATTGCATGTGGTAGCAGATGGATGGACTTCCTGACTCATTGACCAATATCTTGATGTGTTTGAAAGCAGCAGTGTGCACCTGGCCCCAAAGAGTGGCTGAGAGGTAAAAGGCAATAGTAAGTTTGCAGGGCTACACAGGAGCAGGAGTTCTGGTCTGCCTGAGCTTGCGTGCAGCTGAACAGGATGATGGGTGGTGTTTGTGTCTGCTGCCTCACTGCTATCCAGCCTGAAATTCAGCCACGCAGCAGTTTTCTTGCAGGATCAGCCCCATGTGTGGCCACATGATCTGCTTTGGGCTGCACTTGAACAGAAAGTACAGATTGTGATTTGTGTCTAGCTTGTTTTGTAACTGCGTGCAATTCAGCAGTTTTTCCTAAGTGTGAGCTATAAATATCCCTAGAATGTGACTTTAACCAGAGTTTCAACTATGAAAAGGGCATGTTCTCAACATGTCCTAGGACCAAAAGACCTAAGTAGTGAACTTCTAAGCTGCATTGGCTGGCTGGCGTCCCCGTTGTCCTGCCTGTTCACCTCTCCTTTGCTCAGCAACGGGTACAAACCTCCCTGAGCAGGTCCAGAGACTCAGAACAAGTAATTCCCTAAAGAGGTGCTCGGCCAGTCGCATGAAGGCCACAGTGGTTTGCCTCGGCAAGGATCATGCCCACACTTGTCAACATGCTGAGCAAGGAGACATGGAAGCAAACGGGTGAGAGGCACCTCATCCACCGTCACACCCGAATCTTTTCTTCGTGGTTATTCGGTAAACGCTTGTTCATACCGTAACAGCCCCACTGAGAACTGGCCAGGCACGGAGCAAGAGCGCCTCACATCAAGGAAGCCCAGCTCCTGGGCATCGGTGCCCCCGGCCGCCCCGGCGGAAGCTGCTTTTAACGGCGGCGCAGAGGAGAGCGACAAACTCGGACCCCCGGAGCACGCGTTAACGCGTGTATTGACCCACAGGGCCTCATCGCCCCCCGCGATCCCACACCGGGAGCGCGGCCCCGCCCCGCGCTCCTCGCGCGGCTCCCTGGGACGCGTAGTCCTGCGCCCGGCAGCGCGGGGCTTCCGCAGCCGGGGCCGCCCTCGGCGCTTCCTGCTGCCGTCGCGGGGGCGCGGGGCTGCGGGAGACCGAGCGGAGCGAGGCGGTGTCGCCGCCGCAGGTACAGCAGTCGCGTCTGGTTGTGTGGCGCCGGCCGGCAGCGCTCTCGGGCCCGGCCGCGGGGCGGAAAGGGAAGGGCGGCTTGGCGGGGCCCTGGGGTTTTGGCACGGAGGGCTCTAGGGAGACGGCGGGTACCGCTGCCTCGCCCGCTGTGGAGGAGCGCAGCTTGCGCCGGCCTGCTCGGCCCCCTGCGCGGCGGCCGCCGGGCCCAGGCTGTCTCCCTCTGAGGCACCCTGCGTGCTGCCCGGGCGCTGGGTCTGCAGGGAGGAGGGGGGACCGGGAGAGCGGCGTGGGCCGCAGAGCCTGGTGACACCCTGCCTGGTGTGCTTGTAACGTGGGAGTTCGAACGGAACACCGGAGTGCTGTCTGAGATGCACAAACGGTGTGACAGCTCCTCGGGTGACTCGTAAATCGGGGAGTAACTTACGTATGATTTAACAGGCCTGTGGACCCAAGGACCTAAAAACAAAATGGTGTTAAAAATTTGAATTCATACCTAAGGTGATAACTTCGTGTTCCTGCAAGTATTTCTTAACAGTTTTCACCGGAAAAAAAAAAAAAAAATCTGTGTACAAATAATAGTTGATTTATTCCTTGAAGACAAATCAGTGCTCCATTTCTTAATTTTACTCAGATTCTGGCAGGAACAACGTACCCAGCAGTGCAGTTTGAGGTATGCAGAAGCTCATCGGTGGTTCAGCTTGTATATTCAAGAGGTTTTTTCCTAACAAAAATTACTGACTTACATTGCTTGTACGGTTTTAATCGTCTTCAGCCACACAGTTGTAGGGGTGTATGGAGAAGCTGACTAGTGGCATGCTGTCCCAGGCTCCTACTTTTAGAATGAGCATTCTTCAGTCCCTTTTGATGCAGGATGCACTGCCCCAAAAGAAGAACCGAGGAACTCTGCTGTCCTGCTGTAAAGTTCTTGTCATTCAGCGTAGGCCCTGCTTATTTCTCACAATTTATACACGCACATCCTGCAGTTTGAGATTTATGCCTTGAGCTTTATTCATCCATTCACCTCAATTTAAAAGAATACCAGGTCACACCAAGTAGCAGTTTTAAAAGTAGTTTTCCTTTTTTGAACTAAATGGGTTCTTGTATTTATATCGTAAGTATGAGGTGGGTGTTTAGGAATAGTGACTTTAAATAAGAAATTAAACAGTATGTGCCCGCAGTTTAAATTATCACATTTTATTTCTGTGATCTAACTGATTGAGAGCCATCCTTTAAAGAAACACTGGAAATATCAAAACAAAGAAAATTACTGCTGCAAGTAATCATAAGAACAGCATTTGGTGGCAAAATCACTATAAAAATAATTTAAGATTGCACAGGTTGAAAAGTAACAAGTTATAGATGACTAAATTCTGTGTTTGTTTATTCTGAGGTGCATGACTTACAGATTAAAAGCTCTGGCTTCATCTATAATGGCTGGTCCACATAGTCTCCTTCTACCCAGGGAAATCATTACAGAACCACTGCTGTTTGTGCAGGAGCTTCAGCTCTAGTGACATACAGCATAAATTTCCCTCAGAAGTCCAGCTGCTGTTTTTCCAGCGCTGGGTCCAATTGCACAGGTAGCCATTGCTGCTTTGGTAGTGCTCCTCTCTGCCTTCCTTCCCCTGCCCTCAGGGAAGGTTCTCTGATAAATACCTGACCTACAAACCAGTAAAGTACAGTCTGTGCTTGTGGGATGACTAGTATGATTGACGTACTGAGCACAGTTTTGTTCCTGCTGTGGGGTTAACCTGTTTGGTAACCCTCTTGCGTGGCCTGCACTGAAGCTCCGGTTTGTCAAGGTGGGTGTCTCATCTTAAAGCGTTGGTACACACATCTGTGTCTGAGCTGTAAGCCACCATTGTTTGATTCGCAGTGCAAGCAAACTGTAATATAGTCTTGTCATCCAGTACAAAGAAGACCAAATCACAGCGGAACCACCAGGCTAGAGTGAGTTTTCTAAGTTTGCTGGGTCTTCACCCACCAATCTTCACTCCTGGAAGCTTTTCAGACTTTGGAACAGGAGACAAAGAGAGAACCTGAGGGCAGTAAAAGCAGAAGCTCATAGGGCAAGTGGGGAAGATTAGTGAAAGTCTAGCCCTGTTTCATATTTACCATAGAAAAACCACATGGAGTGTAGCCTGGAGTGGGACTGGAAAGGGTAACTTGCGTACCTATAAGTAGTGCTTCATAGTTTACAGCCAGCAACAGAAGACCTCTGTTACTGAATTCTCATCTAGTCGTTCTCTTTTGCTGCCCTTCTGGTACAGTGCTTCAGATGTTTATAGGAGAATTATAAAAAGGGCAGGAGGGCATACTGAGCTTCAACACAGCAATAGGTGTAATTTTGTCCTACAAAGAGAAGGGAGAGCAGGATTTAAAGTCTATGCAGACTTTGGACCCGTGAAAGATACCTTGACATTAATGATTTTTAACTATGTAGCTGATTAGATATTAATGATGGTTAGGACTGTGTTGATAGCGTATGACTGAAAAACATACCTCCAGTTTTAAGCCCTTACCCAGAAGAGAGTCCCAAATTTACTTTAGCATGCTAGCAGCTTTGACAGACTTTTTATATCTGGAAGAGTATATAAAGTTTTCCCTATAGATGTAGCCATTCCTTGTAAGGTGAAAGGAGTGAGGACAACTAAGTGTGCTTTAAGGCAGTGTACAGCAGTTGCTGGAAGATGCTAGTTTCAGTGTTGCTCAAAATTTGTGGGGGTTTTGGTACTACAAAGGTATATCAAGAATGTATTTCCTTTATCGCAGCTGTTGTGGAAATTGTATGTTTTTTTCTGAATAACTGTGCCTGGTAGAGCCAGGAAAACATAGGGATGTGTTTTCAACAGTGCTTACCACTGACTTTCATGGGGGTAGGAAAGCCAGAGTATTGCCTCCATGGAGTCAAATGCTTGGAGGACTAAGTTGCATCAGTTACATGATAGGTTAGACGTTTCACAAGCAAAACCAATCACAAGCAAAACCAAATGCTTTCCTCATCAAAGCTGTGTTGAAAAGGTAAAGAAATATGGGTTCAGAGAAAAAACTCTCATAGCGTTGTCCCCTCAGTAGCAATGCAGCATGCTGCAGGGGAAGACATAACATTTCTTCCTTTGTTCCTGCTTCATCAATAAGATTTTAGTTGTAGGAGAATGCAGTCAGCGCTCTCTCTGGTCTTCATCTCTGCTGTTACTAGAAAAAGCTGAGAGACCAGGATGCTTGTGCCATAGGGGGACAGAAAGCAAGTCTCTGCAGATGTAAAAAGAGAACTTGCAGAAGAGTAGAATAGTGACAGGCAAATAACTGTACTTAAAAGGATGGAGGTAACAAAGAGTATTTGAAGATTGGAGCATTAAACTTAGCTAATGAATTTTAATGAAAATTAAATTTAATTTTAATGAAAATTAAAATTTCCTAGGTAATCGTAGTCATCTTGGCGCGTACAAATTATTCTATCGATTATAAATGGTTATAAGAACATTATTTTTCTCAAGCTGGACTTTTCTTAGAATGGGAAATGTTTTGTCAGAGCAGCAAAGTGATAGTGTTCAATTCACTTTTGTGTGAGACTGATCTGCCTTATCTACTGCTCAACAAACCCTAGCTAGTCCTCTTGGACATTTTTGCTGTACTTAATACGAATCACAGCTAAGCTTTACATAAAAGGCAATTTTACAATGTATCTGTGCGGAAAGACTGAGAGATTAAACAGCAGGGAACAGCAATGCTTTTGTAACTCAGCACTGCCAAAGGCAAAGTACCATGAATTCTTGTCACTTACTCCAGGTGCACTACAGCTAGCAGTCACCTGCTTCCCACTTCCCGGAAAATCGAGTTTGACAGCAAATGAGGTATCCTTAAAAAAAAGTATCCTTAAAAAAGCTTTCTCCATTTCCAACCAGCCATATGTTAATTCCCAGAGATCCATAGCAATTCTCTGAATGCTAAAATAGCCTCATGCTAGCTCTAATCATGGTGTATCGTACTGTATGCAAGCAGAATGAGGTTTGTCAGGCAACTTTGGGTTTTGACATGAATTCTTCATGTTTGACATCTCAGTCCTGATTATAGGCTTTTAAGGCCATATATAAGGTACTGCATGTAATATCACAGGGGTTTTTTTAAAGAAGCATCTAGAATGAGGTGAAAATAGATAGATACCCTGCATAAAAAAATTGGGTAATTAGGTCACTAGGAAAGTAAGCAGTTGAGAAGAGATTATTGTTATGAGTTAGGCAGTGAGTTCAGATAGCACAACTGGCTCCATCCTGTGTATTAAAAATTACTTTATTGAGGGTGTGGTCCAGCCAGAATGCGTGGAAATTAGATAAAAGAAAGGTTAATCAGGTTCATTCTTCATTCTGCTCTTCTGCTTACAGTTGTCTTTCAGGCTGTACTGGCTCCAGCGGCAATATGTGTGGTAGCTACATCTATTTGTAAAGTAGTCGGTTTGCTGGCCATAAGCTTCACTTGTCTGTTCTCAACAAGCACTTAAAAAATAAATTGTTGTTGCTAATGGAGCTTTTAAGTAGACCCTAAAGAGTCTGTAAGCAACAACTCTAAGCTTCAAATCATGCTGTCAAGCCAAAATTAGTGTATGCCATGTTTAAGAATGATTTATTTTTTTTTCCTTTATGTAATATTATAAAATGTCTGGGTTCTTTGTAGGCATAGCACAGAGAAAATCAAACTGGTGATCGATGTTGCCTGCATTTGCCACATTGATTTGAAAAGCGTAAATACATTATTTACAACAGGTTTGAGGGAAGGGATGTATTAACAGCAGTATCTTAAATTAGCATTTGATGTCTGCTTAGCTTGTGCCATAAACCAGGGGCTGTGAAAGGACAGGATCTCAGTATCGCAGTATTTTGGAAAATTCTGATTAAAACCACTTCCAAGTATTTGGGTTTTGAATTAATTTCCTATTTCAGTGCAGCCATTTTGAATTTAAATTTTCATCTGTATTTTTATGGCTAAGTCCAAAGTGTGATTTAAACTCTGAGAGAGTTGCAGAAATGCGAGACAGAGTGATGAAAGCAGAGAGCCGTTACCAGTCCTCAGCACACCTGGGAAGGGAGAGGGGAGCAGAAGCTAATGCCTGTCCTCTAAAATAAAATTCCTCAGCAGGGTGAGATGAGGAATGATCTTTGTGCTTCTGCATTCTTCCCTGCGTGCTCCTTCAGTGTTTTTCCATGCCTCCCTTAGCTATTGTTTGAACCTCACAGAGTGGGCATGGTTGAAAAAGATAGCTTTGCTTCCTTGTTCATCCTTTCCTTCAGATTCTTCGGGTTTTGCTGGTTTGTTTGGATTGTTTTGTTGGTTTTTGTTTGGTTTGTTTTTTGTTATTTTGTGGTTCTGTTGGTTGGTTGGTTGTTTTTTTTTGTTTGGTTTGGGTTTTTTTCCCAGAGGCATTAGCAGGTTGAGCTAATGCAAGAGGATTGGCAGCACGCAGCTAGGAATGGATAGAGTCACATCAGTGCTTAATTTAGTTGATGTAATTTCTGGGACTGGGCTTGCGCAGTGTATTTCTATGAGGGTGCAGAAGGATCACACACGCCTCATTCTTTATACCTCTTTACATCGCCACCCCAGATTTCAAATGTCCAGTGCTGTCCTTCCTTACCCTGTGCCAGCTCTGGCTCTCATCTGTATTTGCATCAGCCTCTTTAACATTTTAAATCGTCAGGATACAATCCCACTGAAAGAGCAGGTACCATTTTTGTTTGAAGAAGGAGTCCTGGTTGAAAAACTTAAGGAGGTAGCAGGGATGAGAGCTGTTAAAGCCATTATGTTCATTCACCTGCACACAAGACCATAGCTAGTCCCACGTGAGGACTGTAGTTCAGTCTAAGTAGAATTCCATTAGCTTAAAAGTGATCTGCTCCCCATTGTTTGGCCAGAAGTGCTCTGAATGCATAGAATACATTATTATTAATGCATTATTAAGCTATTCATTGTCTTTAATTCAAAGAGCCTGCACATGGTAAACTGCAATAATCTGATCTTTATTATGGGAAATACACTGAAAAACTGTATGTGTCTGCTGCAAAGTTTGAAGTCATTTAGTGAAACAGTAGTCTCTAATAACTGATAAATTGTTCTCAGCTGTACTGTTACAAGCTGGAAATGCAGCTCCTTTAAAAATCACACTGATCTTACGGAGGAGCTGTAAGAAAAGAAGTCCCATGCTTTGGGAACAGGAGGATAAGACCTATGTATGAATATACGTAATGTTAATTTGCACATTGTGGACTTTATTCTTAGCTGTATTAGCTCAAAGGATTTTGAACCTCATGTTTTACAGGCCTATTTCAGTCCCAATATACACAACAGCATCTATCATATTCCTTTATATTGTCTGTTTTGGTGCTAAAAGAGATTTGGAGCATGATTGTGCATTGACTACTTTACTTAAAGGGATAGTGTGTTATAAAAATTACTGTTCCCAGTGTAATTGCCCTGTGATGTTTGCATTATGGAATGAGAATTCTCAAGTGGCAAGTTAAAGATGCTTTTCACCCCACCAGCTTCTGAATCTGTGGGACTTAGCCAGTGTTAAATGCCTAGCAGGGACAATTTTACTTAACTGTAGTTGTCTCATTTCCTTTTCTTTAGGTCAGAGTCTAGACAGAATCTAGAAGAAGGAAGCACTTTCACAAATATGGAAGAGGATACCAAGCCTCTCCTGGTTCCTGTGGGAGGTGATGAAAGCAGTTATGGCATCATGCATATACAGTTTAATCCAGAAGACTTTAAGTGCAAAAGGTATGAGAAAGCATGAAGCTACAGAATGATTATATATCAATGAGTTGTCTAATCTTTGCGTTTAGCAACAGAATTCTACAGAGTCAGAAAGCTGACATTTGGAAACCAGGATCTGAGTATGAGCAGTTCCAGCTTCGTATATTATTTCCAAGCCCAGATGGACAGATCTTCATACTGTGTTTTGTTTGTAAGACTTTTGTACTGACATCTCTTCAAAGAGTCTTCTTATAAGAACTTGGCATGTGGATTATAAAGTGCTTTTCAAACACCAAGTATCCTGTGTATACTTAAGCACTATGGTTTTTATTTAGCGCAATGAACTGAAATGTTGAGACTGTACGAGAAAGCTTGCCAGGTGGTGTAGATAAGTGACTGTCAGTAGGTGTAAATGGGTCTGTTTTTATTCTACAGGTGGTGCTGGAAAAATACATTATATGTTAGCACTGAGGAAAGAAAAAAAATGTATTTTGCCTTTAAGAAAAAATATGTATTTTTTTTGAGATTGAGCAAATATGAAAAATTTATGAGCCCAGAGTTTTTGCCATGCCTGCAAAAATAATACATATCTGAGGGGTTATTTTGCGTGTTTTCTTAGCGTTTAACAGCTCTGTTCCCAAAAGGAGGTCATAGTGGGAAACTTAGAATCATGAAATTGTGTGGGTTGGAAGGGACCTTAAGGATATCAGTTCCAACCCCCCTGCCATGGGCAGGGACACCTGCCACCAGACCCAATGCTCCAAGCCCCATTCAGCCTGGCCGTGAATGCTGCCGGGAATGCGGCAGCAACAGTTTCTCTGGGCAGCCTGTGCCAGCACCTCACCACTCTCGCAGGAAAGATTTTTTTCCTAATATCTAATCTAAATCTCCCTCTTTCAGTTTAAAGCCATTCTCCCTAGTCCTGTTCTTACATGCTCTTGCAGTGCAGTGCCCTCTGCTGTAGTAGTTGAGATTTCTGTGAGCTGGTCCTGGAACCAAAACTGAGATCAGGGTGGGAACTGCCCTTCTAATCCTAGCTGGAGGCACCAAATCTGTTGTGGGTTGTTTTTGTTTTGTTTTGTTTTAACCCCTGCTGCCTCTTGGACCCCGTTTATGGCTCTTTTTTTTAACCTTTTTTTCTTTTTTCTTTTTTTTTTTTCTTTTTCTTTTTCTTTTTTTTAACCTTTTTTTTCCCCTAACCTCTGCATCCAGCAGTGTTTCAGTAGAGCAGTTTTCCTGAGGGAACGGAAGATGGCACTGTTGTGTAAAAAAATTCTCTTCCTGGGCCCACCTTCTGTCAATAGCGTTCTTGACGGTCGTGTTTTGCTGCCGTCTCAGCCCGCAGCTTTGGAAAGCCATGAGCGCCAACTTACACGTTAGCCAGGGACTAAACTCTTTTCTCTGCGAGCAAAGGTAGGAGGATAAGGGTCTAATTGAGCCCTGGGGAACACAGGGAGCACAGGTAGAAGCCTGCAGAATTCTGTATATAAGTTAGGAAACAGTGGAGCACTTTTATGTGGGAAGAGGAAATGCGCGAAATTAATTCCTATTTTATCTTCTTTCCAAAGAGTGTGTGACCCCTGATGGTCCTCCTGGCATAAGACAACTGCTAATTGGTTTTAATTGGCTTTTTAATACGGTTTTCAGGAGTTCCTTGTGATGGAGGAAGTATGTGTTCTGTTTGAAGAGCAGTGGATTTCAGGTGGTGTGGTGATGCAGTAGCAACAAGAGAGGTTTTCACCTTTGTGATATATCAAAATGCCAAGTTTCTCTTTTCAAAAGTGAAGTTAGGTATTGTTTTTGCATTGTGTGTGGTCTTTTTTCCTTTTCTTGTGAGTTCTAAAATTTGGAGACCTGGCTTCATAAATTGTCATAGCTTTTGGCATTAAGTTCCCCCCCACAAAACCAGAAGTGTGTGCTTGGATTATGTTCCCACCTCCACAACTTTCAGCTTTGCATATCCGTCCACTTTGTCCTTATTGTGTCTCCCTTGAGTTTATTCTCTCATTTTCTACAATCTAGTATTCTGCCTTTCAAGCATGCAGAAGCATGAAAATGAAGGGCGTGAGCCCTGGGATATCAGGAAAGCCTGCACATCATAGTGGGGCCAAAGAAAGTTGGACTCCATCTCTGCATATTAGAAGAGGCAGGCACAGTCTTTACAAAAAGGAAGAAGAGGCCATAAGCGTCCATGTCAGTCATGGTCAGAGCAGTGGGTGGTTTGAAGGGCTTCTTCGTTGGAGCATTAGGGAGTAGTAGCTCCAGGGAGAGATGTTTATCATGCACAGAAGTATCCAGTGGGGTGCAAGTGCAATAATACATGATTTGCTCTGCTTAGTTTTTTCGACTTTAAATCACTATTCAGAAATTTGATCAGACATTGGTGGGTGGTCATTTTGCTTTGACTGAGATAGCTCTTGGAAGTGTTTTGTGTGATTTGTAATAGTCATTGTCTGTATTAGTGCTGTTCTGTTCTTTTCCTTGGGTTGTTTGAGATTTAAGGGTATTTACATAGTATTTGGTTTTCTTAACAGCTTGAAGGATTTGGGATTTTTGAAAGGCATGCTTTCCAGTGTTTACATAAGAGCAATAATACGATTGTCCTTTTAGAGTTGTAAATTATTTTGTCTTGTATTCTGTTGCTAATTTTGGGAAATACAAAGCCAGTCTTAATCTTTTTGAAGAGGATGTTATTGTTCTCCTCAGTGACTGGAATTACACCATATTAAGTCTGTTTTACCTATTTTGTAGGTCCCTTTAAAAGCTTGTATATCATTGCTGCAACAGCTTATTGATGATTATTGTATGCAAGAGAGGGAGTTTCTGTTTTTTCTCCTGACTGCCCTTTACGTTTACTCATTGTCAACAGATACTGCAGTTGTCTTCAGGAATACCTGAACCTTCAAAGAAACAAATGATGTTTTGTGTTGGTTGTTTTGCATATGATAAACCTTGACAGTGGCCCTTGCTAAAGGGAGATCAAACCTTCTTCCTTTTTTTTATTCTTTTTGAACTACCGAAGTGTCCTCATATAATGTAGATCAGTAGGTGAAATTAAAATGTCATAAATGAAACAGTGTCTGTAGGTAGCAGTTACAGAAGCCTTTTTCAGGCAGAAGTGGTTAGTTCCCTTTTGTTTTCAAAGTTCTTTCAACTTACTAAAGGTAGACAATGGTCAGGACTAACCTGTGCAAAACTGCCTATTCAGTTCTGCAGGCATTATGCTTTTACATTTCCATGCTCATGTGGTCTTTTTACTCCATTGCCTGCAATTTTGCTAGCATTTATTACATAATGGTAAATAATATAATAACATAGTATTACTGCTTTGTAACTGGAAAAAATTTGAACCTTCTTAGTTAAGAACCTTCGTACGTTGTCACAGAAAAGCAGAATAGCTTTGCCTTTGGCACATAAGAGGGAACAGTTCTTGAAGTGTAAAGCTTGTGATTCTTTATTTAAAAGATTTTTTATTTAAAATGTGTTTCCTGTAAGCAACAGAGATAGCTTAGTATTTTGGTCTGAAAGGTTATTTTGGTTCTGCATGCAACATTTTAAGATACTTAAGTGGTCATGGTGTAACCATTGTCATGACAATGGTGATATGAGCGTGGAAAAAGTTCTAAGTTAAATGTATTGCCAATAGACTTAAGATCTTATAGGATAAACTGTAAGCATACTGGTTACAATGCTTAGGTAAATTCAGATGGCTAAGAAAGTAAAAGTCAAGGCAGTCCTGGAATTCTTTGGAACAGTTTTCCTGAGGGGAAGCTATGGGCATCTGTAAAGTTCCTATCCTGATATGCAGATCCCAATTTAGAAATAGCAACTAATGAGTGTAATCGTCATCTTACTACTTTTTCTCCTTACTTTAATGTCCATCAGTTTTACTCCTTAGTTTCTCCTGTACTATAGAAGGGACGCCTGTAATAATTTGGTAACTTAGTAAGACAGTAAAGCCTCAGGAATTAACTAGCTTTATTTTTGTGTAATAATCCTATTGCATCCTTTAAAAGTAACTGATTGGTGTAGGATGTCAAAGAAATACATGCAATAAGCTAAAATAAGTGGCTCCTCATGATCTCTTTGGAGGAAAGGAAAGATACTGTTAAGCATCCTGTAAAGAAGATTTTTTTTTTTCATATTTATTTAAATATGAAAAATTTGTGTAATGTAAAGTCATAAATATCATCATGTAGAGCCAAAAGACACACTGGCACAGAAAATTGTATTATACTCTTAACAGCTCAATACTCAGACCGCTACTTTGGATCAGATGTCTAGAACCAGTTTTTTGTAGTTTGCCAGACAAATTTTCCTATTGTGCTGTTCCCCCATCCCTTCAAGTCCATCACTTGAACTTTGCAAATATTTCCAGCAATATTTGGAAACAACATTAGTCATGAACATCTCTTAATTTTTCTTGCAATATTGCCACCAAAGTTCGTAATGTGAGCACGTTTAGAAAGCCCTCTTTTTTTCCCGAACCAGCACTAGAATTCATATTAACTGTTCTTTGTAAGCATGAGCAATATCTAGCAGATGAGTGTAGATGCAGGTTTTCTGGGAATTGTTTCTGATGTACATGTGTGTGGCATATAGCATACGGAAGGTGTGGAACTCCTGCATGAGATCCTGCATCTTGTGCACTCGTGCTATAGGAAAACAGCTGTATTTTTACAGCATGTTCGCCCTTGTAAAAAGACCATTGTTTTTCAGGCAGCTATTAAGATATAAATTGGAATTGTGTTTTTCAGTATGGGTATAATAAAGTCATTTGGCACTATAGTCTATCTCAACACATGGAAATTGTCATCACTGTTTTGCATTGTCACACTCTCTAGTCATGTAACCTCTCCCTTTCCCCCAGATGACATTGTCCCACATCCTTTTTGTAATCATTTTGCCACACAAGAGAGGTAATATGGTTACTTGTGTAAATCAGAATGTTTTCTAGGAATCTGCTGCAGCTGCTGGTGCTTACATGTACAGAGTACTTGTTGGCTAGACTCAAGATCCCTTAGGAGAGTTTGTCAAGTTTAGATGCTTTGGGCTTTGAAAACCTCAGGTTATGAGAACTTCTTTGAGTCCTTGAGAGATTCTCAGACTTCTGAGTGTGCCCTACAACCAGTCTTTGATGTGGGTGTAGCTGGGGGCTGGGAAATTACCTTGATTCCTAGACAGCGCTGCTACCCTGTCCTAGGGGAGATTAGGGAGGAAGGTTGCATCCCAGCCTGCCCACATAGCTTCCATGTAGAGAGATACTTTCAAAGAGCTCTCAAACAACCATGAAACTGATGGGTAGACAGTCTACTTTAAGAGTCACTTGCTCCATAAGACTAGAGGTGCAGTTGTATCCTGAGAAGAAGAAAATTAATTGCTGGTTTAGATCATTTTCAACAGATGTGCACTAAGAGGCATAAGAGGGGAAACAGACTAAATACTGGCAGTGTTAAACATGTGTACTCCTCCAGGCAGGAAGCAGCAGCCACAAACACATAGAATTTCTTTAGGTTTGTTTTAATTATTTTTTTCCTCACCTATACAATGGATTCTGAATCATACCCTTTTGTTTTGTGCTAGACCATAAATTGCTTTTCAGTCTAGATTCTTTTCATAATACACGAGAAAATGAAACATCATCCTCTAAGGAATTTATTTCCCATAGACAGATACATTTTTTGCTTCACATGAATATTTTTCTTGATATTTGGATGTTGATTAACGACACTGCTTTCTCTGTAAAATAAGATGTTGTATTCCTGTTTTCTAATATTTTAGTTTTAAAATCATCCATGGCTTTAACTTGAATTGCTTTAAAAAGTAACCTTCCACTGTCTTCCAGACTGGAACAGTTTTCTTTGACATCCGTGTCAGCAGTTGTTGAACACCCTTGTGAAGGAAGTCTTTGCCGTAGATCTGCTAGCTTTGAAACAAAATGCAGGCTTTGTCTCAGTGTAATTTTTCCACAGTAGCACTGGAAGCTCATGGGGTTGTACTAATAATACTAACTGGAGATGGAAAATAGGTAGTCTTTGTGAAGCTCTTCACACCATGCAGCTGCCATATAATTAGCAAAAAACATACTTTTAAGTGTTCTAAATATGTGTGCCAGTGATCTGAAGAGAAAACAGCAGAGAGAGGACTGGGAGTAGGGAGGCATTAAAACATATTACATTTCCTGTTTTCGTAACTACAGTCTTCCTTTTACAGGTCTTGTAATGAGATTTTTTTGGCAGTGTCCAATGATTGGATCAGCCCAATAAATTCTAACCTAGAACAAGTGAAATCCTTTAGGCAATTCTTGAGTATTTCTGTACATTACATACCTATGGGATCAGCCCTGTGTGCCTCTGATTTGGGTAATAAAGGTATTGCTTAAAATTTACTCCTGTTTAATTGCAGTATCTCTCTTAATTGTTTATGAGAACACCACAGAAGTCCACACAAAAATGTGAATTTCCCCTTTCATGTCACAGGTAGTGGGGAGTGGGGGGAGGGGAAAGAGTTGAGAATATCTTAAAAATTGAAAGTGTGTTCATTTTCATTTCAGTAAGTGGGTAGTGGCTTAGCAAATCTAAACCATTTTTTCCACAATGAAGAAAGACATAAGAATTAATGAAGTCTAAGATGAAGAAAGGAATGAATTCGTGGAGAAGGAAGTTATTTTTATCTGTTTTCCACTTCATCAGTTTTTATTAGGCCAGTAAATACTCATACCTGTTGTGTCCACTTAAGCAAACAGGAGTAAGGACCTACCTTTATCTCTTCTAGAGATACAATGACCAGCTTCAGAGCTGTATTCCTTTTCTTCCTTCCAGATAAAAGGTAGTGCCATGGTGCAAATGCTTAATGATTCACTGGGAAAGAGAATAGGACTTTTGTTCACAGTATTGAAAGCTGAGGCTGGAGGGGTTGACCAAGTTCCTTTGTAATCTGATGGGTATTGAAAAGCAATCAATTCAGACAGACTTTGCTTATATTAGAGGAAATATGACATGTATTTATTGCTAATTTAATTTCTGCTTTTCGTAGTCTGAAACTTGTTGTGATATGTACTTTAGTGGGTTCTGGTTTTTGGGTGATTCTTGTTTCTGTGTGATTTTAACATTAGCCTGAAGAAGAAGATCAGAAAGCTGTTGAGATTGCTTTAGGAATTAAAAGAACTAGTGAAAAAGAAAAAAAACCCAAACCCCTCTATCAAGGCTTATAGGTCCCCAGTATCACTATTGTTTGAGAAATTAGCCTGTCAGAGCTAGGAATGAGTGTTTAAGCAACAAGATAGTATGCCTTGATTAAAAAGAAAAATCTCTGCAATGTTTTGATTGGGTTGCATATCTCTGGTAGCGCCCCTTGCATGAAGCTAGATTTATGTTGTGTTGTAACTTTAGGAGTATCTTTCACTGTGCTTGCCGTGTAGCTGCACGTGAACAGAGAAACCAGGGAGCATATATTTTTTCTGCTGTCTCCTTCAGTAGCTGTCCCCATGTCTGCAATCTAACTCAGCTGGGGAAGAGGGTAGATGGCTGTATTCTGTACATTTCTGTGTGAGAGATGTAGGATTTCTGTTGCTGACGGTCTATTCTCCATGATTACCCCAATTGTATCTGAAGGGAAGTCATGAAGTAGTTCAAAACTGCAAATGGGCATCCGTTGTTCCATGTTAGGTAATAAATTCCATTCCTGGTTGCATTGGCTTAAAAATAGTATAAGCACATGAACTTACTTGGACTTGATTCCTGCCACAGTAAATACAATTTTGTACAGTGTTTTTGGATGGATTAGTAGTTCCTAGCCTTTTCATAGGTGGTCCTCATTACCAGTGATCATTCCTTTCCGTCTCCTTTCTGCTTTTGCATTCTCACGCTTTCTGTTTCTACCAGTGTTCCTCATCACTAGTTCTGGCAGCACCAGTTGATTACAAGCATTAATGGGCTTGGCCAAGCCTATTAACATGTAGTTCTGGTGTGATTCATTGTTGAGAACTAATAGGCTGAATATTATGTCTGAATTTTGATGTTAAGTTGCCCCACAGAATCTGGGCAAGAGGCCATTTTAATATGGATGATATAAACACGTGGTTCTGTCATGGATGGCAGCTTCCCTCCTGGCAGTGATGTTTTTGCATTTATTTTGTGCCAATGAATGACAGACTCATCCTGAGTGATGTGCTCTGGCTTGTATGTTAGCTTTTGTGTTCTATGGTTTTAAATAGTTTCCTTTTCTTTCTTTGTCTTCTCCTTTAGACCATTTCATGTGGAGCCTACAAACATAGTCAGTGTGAATGATGACATGCAAAGAGTCACTGATGAAGCTTCAGCAATGAATAAGCGAATTCATTACTATAGCAGGCTCACATCTCCTGCAGACAGGGCATTGGTAAGGCAAAGACAGGACCATATAAACTGAGTGGTCTTTGGCATGTTGGGTCTTCCACAGCCTAGATTTTTAAAAGAAGTACTG
Organism: Brotogeris chrysoptera; assembly: GCA_030323915.1. Taxonomy (NCBI): domain Eukaryota; kingdom Metazoa; phylum Chordata; class Aves; order Psittaciformes; family Psittacidae; genus Brotogeris; species Brotogeris chrysoptera. The sequence goes on from JARCZZ010013698.1 coordinate 18,112, forward strand.
GTGAAGGCAGGGGGAGAATCACTCTGCAGCTTTCCTTTAAGTAAATATGTAGTAGCTGCGTGCCTTAACAAGGTCTTGTGTTATCACAAGCCATGGTTGACTTCTTGTGAAATGCTTTCACCACCCAACGAAAACATAAAAACAGCTTGAACTTTGTAACGGTTGTTCAGGCTGCCCGGATGTGTGTACTCATTTCTCCCACGTATAAGTGGATCTAAGCAGTGGTCAGCTGCAGTGATTGAACTAGCAAGAGCTGTACATAGTGTGTTACAGACATTTTGCAGAAAAAAGATATATTTTCCTGCACTCTACTAAAAATTTATCAACTAGGGGGTTTTTGTGGGGAGAAAACTAACGTAGTGCAGCTTTTCTTTTTTTAATGTAATTTCATGGAAAGGTTTTGTGATTTACAACAGTTGGCTTGATGTATGTGGGACAATAGTTACTTTGGTGTTACTAACAAGTCTTGGTTTTTATCCATATGTTAGATTGCTCCTGATCATGTACTTCCAGCTCCTGATGAAATCTACGTGTACAGTCCACTAGGAACTGCTTTTAAAGTTGACAGTTGCACGGATGGCTATGGTAAAAACTCCAGTATAGTCACAATGTATGTTAAGCACCATGCCATATTAGCCAGAAAATGTATTGATTGTTCTATAATATATGCGCAACTATTGTAGCGATAAGGATAGTATGACGTAAGAGTGCTTCTTAAATTACTCACTGGCTTTTTTTTTTTTCTTCCTAGATTTATGATATGGAACACAATGATGGGTACATCTATATTAAGTATCCCATGGGGAATAAAACAGGTAACACTATGAAAAATGTATGTGTATGAAAATGGTTTGGGCAGCACGGCTTGCTGTTCATTTTTCTGTAGTGTTGCTGATAGATAAACTAAACTGTGTTTTTCCCTCTTAACAGGCAGGCTTTACTTCCGGAATCATTCTCATCTTACTGATGGGCATTTTGACTCTTTATTGCTGCTACAGAGTTGTGAAGTCGCGGAAAATGATACGTAAGAAATACGAAGCCTCATAGTGCAAATATTTCCATTAAGTGTGAAATACAGAGATCTGATAGATTCTTAGTTTGTCTGTATCTTTACTGTATGTTAGACCTAACCTGCAAATAAAAGCTGTTCCTTTGAATGTCTCTATATTTTTGTAGTCTGGAACTAAGCTCTGTAAGCTAAATGTCTGTGTTCCCTTATTAGATTATCCTTCACTTCCTTGGGACCTAAGTGTTGTAGCCAAACCCAAACTCTTAGTAGCAAAGTTTCATGTGTTCACTTACTAAATATGGGAGTTAAGAGTCTTTCTTTCTTCTCTATAAGCACTGTCCAGTTCTCTGCATGTATTTCTGATCATGTTCCATAGTGAAATATGTGGGCTATAGCTGTATGCACTGTTTTGTATGCCTGTACACTAATATTTGTATATAATGTGTTTTGGAAGCAATTTACAGACAATTGCCTCACTGACAGTGGTTCTGCTTAGAATGTACTTTTGTTGTTCAAAACATATCTTGCAGCACTTATAGTTGGTGCTTTTATGCATAAACTAACCTTTCACTTCCTCAAGTAAAGGCAGTTAAGACCTCCAGTTTGTGACAGCTCATTTCTGGGCACTGTTGACTAGTTCATGGTCTGATCTGCTTTGCCATAACCTCCACAAAAGGCTTTAGTTGCAAATGCATAGCTGCTTTTTTACCACCATATCTTATTCTGGTGCTTCTGGAAGTACTCCGAGTAGTAGTAGTCTGAACAAGAACACATCCTGTCATGAAGAGTTGTCATGAAGAGCTGTACTGTAAACAACATTTTGTTTAGATATGTTTCTATGTTTTTGTATGTTCTTCAGCTTTATTAGATACCTCAAACTGGGAATTCCCAGATGTTTGCAAGTATTACTTTGGATCCTTCGGTCAGTGGTCAAGCCTCTTATTTTCTATGGTATCGCTTGTCGGAGCCATGGTTGTTTATTGGGTGCTTATGTCCAACTTTCTGTTCAACACAGGAAAGTTTATATACAGTAAGTATACATTTTTGGTTAACATTTACAGCTGTCTTGTGAAAAGATCAAGACTTTGCTTTGTACTGAAAAATCATTGTCTATTTTACTTAATCTTGATTTTTCTGTTGTTTCGAGTGAAAAGTCAAGCAAGAATAAGTAGCAGTGTGGGGAGTTATGAGCAGAGTTATGTATGTTTTCAAAACCAGTTTCTCAATTTTTCTCTTAAAGCGTGGTTTTAATGGAAGACAAAGGGCCAGTGATCTGATTTGCATGTCACTCAGTAATGAGGCTAGTTGGTGTAGGGTAAACAACCCAAACCTGGTTTCTTGTTTCCACTTTATATTTTCACTCCCTCCTTGTTTGCATGGGTGTAACCGTTTGAGCAGCCATATAACAGGCTAGGCTGTTGGAATGATCCACATCAATGAAAAAAAATCTAGTTTAATTCTAGATTTCAACAAACACACTTAAAGTGGTGCCATATTGAAAATTTTTGCAAGTGTCTCTGAAGGAAAGATGAACTCTAGCACAGTGAAAGAGCAGTTCTTAATCTGGCATTGCTACAAAAGGAAACATACTGGTTATTTGCACCCTTGGTACGTGCACAGACACACAAGCCTTTGTGGATACAATCAATTATGTATGTAGAGTTGTGGGAATAAATGATGGAATTGAGAGCTTTGAAAACCTGACTCATAGCATTGAATAGTACAACTGAGATTTAAGAGTTTCTGTTTTGAAGGTAATTAACAAGTCTGAGGCAAGTAACAGTGCAGACACTTCACCTGAGAGTTCCCACCATCCCTGAAGGAGATAATTTATTGATTAATGACTGGTATATTTTACATCTGACCTAATTCATACATTAAGGCCATTTCATTTTAGGCTTTGTTGTTTGGTTGGGTTTTTTTGTTTGCATTTTTGTTTGGGTTTGGGGTTTTTGTTTTTTGGTTTTGTTTGTTTAAATAAGATTAGTTCTTTAATCCTGAATTACTCTAAACCAAGTAACTCCAATTCTATTAAGCAAACACCAGAGTTAACAAAACAGTTCCTTTTCTAGGAAAAAAGATCCCGCTTTTCTCTGAGTTTGGCATGTTAATCTATCACTTGTCTATATTTGTTTGGGGTTCTTATTTAAATTGTTTGCTCTGTACTAAGTAATCATTGAATTATTGTCCTAACTGTCATTGTGGCTACTTAATAAGTAGGTTATAAAATGGGTAATAGGATGTAGTTTTGACACTATGGCATTTTCCAGCCATGTGTTCCAAGTTATTCAAAGCAGGGTATGGTGGTTAATTCTGCTGCATTCAGATGACTTTTTAAGGAATCTGCACGCACAATTCAGGCGGGAAAAAACTGATCTCCTAAGGAAAGATGGTCTAGAAAGTAGCAGTATGCAAGGAATACAAGAACTTTAAGCCAAGTATGATTTCTTGTCTTTTTTTTTTTTTTTTTTAAACATGGTGTCCTGTGTTTCTGTATTTGCTTTATGAAACAGAAATAAATCCACAAATGCAAGTACTAGTCCTAAACCACCTTTTAAGCACAGAGGAAACATAAATTGGCTATCGGTCTATAACAAACTTTAAAGTGCTCTAATTCTTAAAGACCTGTCAGTTGTTATCATGGCTTCATACCATGTACTTTTTTAAGTAGCAGCACAAAACACTGGTGAAGTGAGAACATGATGAGTGGGATTAATTCAGTCTTCTGATTGTTGTATACACTGAGCTGGTATCAGTGAGTATGAAAAACTCAATTGTCATTCAGGGTGTCATAAAACATGATGAAGAAACAAAAACTCTTTTCTTCCCACAATACATTTTGCCTTTTTTTATGAGAAACAAGCTGCTGCTAATTACATTTCAAAAGTCTGATGCCTTCTGCCCCAGTCGATTTTGTGTGTGCATAATAAACCCACATGCAGCAGAAGCAAATTTTAGCCAGAGACATACTAATTATATTTCCAAGCTGATGGGCATTTTCTGTGTACATATGCGTAAATATGTACATTGCTATCCAATGTACATAAATATGTAAATTTCTATCCAATGTTCTCATATATATATTCTCAAATATTACATAAATATGTAAATTGCTATCCAATATTCTCGTACTGGTGATTGCAGAAACTCAGAAATACCTGGTGTGGCAGAGCAGTAAAACAGCGTAGGAGTGAGTGTACTGGAAACAAGAAACTACTGGAGATGACTGTAGACAGTGAGACTTAAACCAGCTTGGAGTTGGAGGGAGTACAAGCTGATGTATTACACTTTTGATGTAGTTTTCTAAAATACTGCCTTCCTTACTTTTTATCAAGTCAACAGATAAAAGGTTGGAACATTAATAGTAAGATTTTCTTCTTTTCAGACTTTGTTCATGACATTAATGTAACAGATATTGTTCCTGGTACAAATGGAAGTAATAAAGGTAAGAAGCACTTATTTGTATTGTTTCCTGATTTGGGGTAGGGGTTTAAAGGCAAAATCAGTATGCTTCCGTCCCTAGCCACATTTCATTTATAAAGTGTATATCCTAAGTTCTACCTACCTTTTTCAAACAAAACCAGAAAAGTAATTTTCTGTCTGGGATTTGTACTTCCACAAAGAACAATACACTTGGAAAGCTTAATGACGGGGGGTGGGGGGAGAGAGAAGGAAGGAAAAGGGTGGGGAAGGGAGAAGAAAGTGGAGGTGGGAATAAGGATTAAAAAGTGTATTGCGAATTTATCTACACCCAAGTAGATCCACCTTAAAACCAGGAATGTTAGATCTCTTAACAATAGTTGCACAATGAGGATTAACTTTTGCACCCTAAAATTGAAGCACATCAGATCTGCTTGATGTTTAAAATCTTAGCTGGGGCATCTTTGCTCCTCACCTCTTCAGCAGTATTCTTATTTAAGAAAAATGCTGTAAGAACAGCTTTGATGATGCTGAGTGCAAGAATAAACAAGTTCCAGGCCCTACATGAGCATCTTCTTGAGTTTCATGAAGAGTTTTTGACATTTTCACAACACAGAGAAGAAGCTGCAGTCAAGTATGGAGATAGGGCTCTTGAGAGTTCTTAAGCAGGCAGAATAATGTACAGTGAAGGCAGGAGCAGGGCATTGTCAGCATCTGATCTCTCTGCCTATACATAGTAGCTGAACATGTAGTGCTTTTTAATGTAGCAGAAAATTTACTCTATCCTGAGTGCTTTTGGGAATGGGGAAGCCTTTCAGTACCAGCCAGGCGGCTGTGTGTCACACTGGCTGCAGTCATGTTTCTGGAGAGCAGCTGTGGAAGGTAGGCAAGGGAGTTGAGAAATAGTTTGGAAAAGCAGTTGATTTGTATCTGAACTAGTGTTGAATATTATTTTCCCTACAGTGCTTACCAGAAGGCATCAATAGCTGCTGCAGTGTTCTTTCTCATTGGTTTTTTGCTGTTTCTGGTTTTCTGCCCTATTCTTATGCAGCAGGGGGTATAACTTGGAAGCAAAGTAGACCACTATTCCACAGCATCCTCCAGCAACTGGAAAATTTAAATCAGATGCGTCACAAAGTTAAGGGCTGCCAGATGTTCAGATGACTCTTGGCATGGCATTCAGGGCTACTGAGGAGATCAGTCAGAACAAAAGCATTGTTGAAGGTCTGTGACACAATCCACTTACAGGGAATGGAGAGAAAGCAAATGAGAAAACTGGAAGTAAATTTGACAGAACACTTTTCACACTTTTGCCTTTGTAACAAAAAGGCATACAGCCAGTGTGGGAGGGAGGCTATCAAGTGCTGTGGTGATGCTAAAATTTAAGACATGAGAATAAGAAGTTCATATTTTAGTACATAACTTCACAAGCGTGTGTTAGAAAGAAATGCTTATGTTAACAAAAATAAAATGAGCACATTTTCATCAAGGGATCTTTTTGGTTGGTTGTTTTTATTCCAGTCACTTTTTCAGATGCTGCTGTTAATCGGCCACCATGTGGCAGTGTTTTGGGTGCATATCTTTAATTATTTGTGTTGTGTAGCAGTGATGTACTTGCACATGGCATGGCATGGAGGTGATGAGATGTTTCGGTTCAGCATATGAGTTTTAGTCCTCTCAGTTGTTGTAGTAGCTTTCTTCTCATCCTTAGTTTGTGTGCTCCCAGAGCGATGTATAATAATATAGCTCTTCTGTACACAGGTTCTCTTGCATCTTAGTTCATATGATCTTACTGAAGTGTGGAGGGACAGATTGCAGTGCTAAATATGCAGCCAGGTGCAAAGGTGCATTGCTATGACATGATTCCAGCACATGCATGTAGGCATGAAGACACCTAGCTATACGTATGTGATCCTATGCCACATGTTAGGCTTCAGACAAGTAAGCATCTTTGTTGTGCTCAGCTGAAAGAACTGTAGCACTTGCCAGCTTAGTGCAAGGTGCCTAGCAGTGAAATCTTAGTGCTCAACTCCTAATTTAAAAAAAGTGGTTAAGAACTGAATTGTCACACATTGCTTTTGAATGATCCTGTTTCTCATAGGTAAAACACTTTCCAGAAAATATGGGATTTGGCTGTGAAGATTCTGTGCAAGTAAAACCTTTTTCATCTGGGAATATTTTTCTTTTCCTTTCTTCTAGTCATTTGTCCAAGTGCTCTTAGTGGTCACCCACCACAGAACAGGAGTGTGATGTTCTCTTCTGGCAATGATACGGGTTTTGAACTGTTCGAGAAGTGGTGGAACAAATCGCAAACAGTACCATTCTACCTGGTCGCTATTCTTCTACCCCTGCTAAATCTAAAGTCTCCATCTTTCTTTGCAAAGTTTAATGTCCTAGGTAGGTAAGAAATACTAATAAAGCATTGGTTCATTGTGGTTAAAATGTATAGAAAACAGTGAAAGGTACTCCAGTGAGTAGAATCATAGAATAGGGTCACAGAATTGTTTAGGTTAGAAGGTTGGAAAAGACCTTTAAGATCGTCACGTCCAGCTGTTAACCCAGCGCTGCCAAGTGTACCACTAAACCGTCTTCCTAAGTGCTACATCTACAGAGTCTTTTAAATACCTGCAGGGATCGTGACTCAAACACAATGTTCCAATGCTTGATAGCCATTTGGTGAAGATTTTTCTTTTCATACCCAAGCTAAACCCCACCTGGCGCAATTTGAGGTCATTTCCTCTTATTCTAGGAGGCAGAGGACACGGTATTGAAGGTCTACTTTGTCCTCTGTTACAGTGAGACACACAACTAGAGCTTGAGTCTACTGTGTCTGGAACCACTAGATGATAATATAGCACAAAAGATGCATAAGTGATAGTGCTTCTGTGTAAAAACTAAGGTTTTTAAGTAAGCTAAGTATAACATTAGGGATAAGAAAATATTTTGTCACGTGACATCTAGCCATAACTGTATCTATTTTAAAAAGAGACACATTATCATAGACAACTAGTTTATTGAGAATCTGGATATTAAAATACAAAATTTGTTATAACTTCAGTAGATTATTATGTAATTCAGAAACTGTTCAAAGTTGCCTTAATTTTTGTAAACCTTGAATCTGATAGGACAAGAAAAAAAATAAAGGCAGTTTTTTGAGATACTGAAATTATTCTTAATGGAGAACTTTTACTTACTTTTGCACCTATGGAAACCTGAATGATTAGGAAAATACAGAATATTTTAGCTGTTAAGCTGATCCTAAATGACAGAACCTTTTATCTTCCTAATTCTTTAACTATGCTCTGTGTAATCAAATGATAATTTCTTCAGTTTATTTTTTAACCTTGGAGATAGTGCTAGAATGAATTGATGCCTTTCTGAATCTGTATTGCGAACTGTGAAAGTGCTGTTTCTTTGTCTTCGCTTATAGCCTGTTCTCTGGTGACTATCAGTATTACTGGCCCGCAGGTTGCATCGCAGTAGCTTTACTTACTGTTGCACAGTTTCCTTCAATTTTTAGGTAGTTACCATTCTGCCCTTATCTCTTTCAAATGGCAGAGCCAAAATCCTATGCTGTCCATCCCATGTGTAGACACAGCAAGGCATTTGTACCCATCTGTGATCATATTTGTAGTCCTCTTCCTGTGTTGCTGGATACCTCTGACCCAATGAGATGGAATGCAAAGCCAGTCTTATAATCAAGGTTATCCAAGGTTATGACAAAGTTTAAATCAGTAGGGGTCAAATGTCATTACCAGCTTCTAGCTCCCAGCATAAAGTTCACAATTGCAGTGAACATTCCTATCTCATTGGGCTATTTGGTTCAAAAACCCAGTGGCACAACGGACATTGTAGTAACTGCAGTACAGTGGCCAACTTTGTCTCATGTTAAATTAAAATCCTAAGAGCTGAAGCTGGAACTTATCTATTACTGCCTAAAGACCTCCCTGGCTGCCCAGCACCAGGGATTACAAGGTGGTATTTCCACTGTCACTAGTGTAGCATCTGTAAAACATTAAACATGCTGAAAGCTTCCATTGGGTTCAGGTGCATTATTCCTTCTCTCTGACCTATAAGAGATACAAAGAAAAAGAAAATTTAGATATAGCCTGTATTCTTAAGAATGAATACCAACTTGAAGTGTTTGGGCTATAGGTAACTAGTTGGATAGAGCAGGAATAAAACACAGCTAAATACTTTATGCATCTCATGGTGTTTGTTTGGCCCTGGTCTTTTCCAGGTACAGTTTCAGTTGTCTACTTAGTTCTTCTGGTTACTATAAAGGCTGCTCATCTGGGAATCCACTTAGAATACAACTGGTTTACAGAGAATGATTTTTTTGTACCAGGTAAGATAAAATGCATTAATGAAACATATATATGATGGGTTTAAGACTTCTCTAAAGTAATGAATTGGTGAATTTTTCACCTTTTAACACCTCCATGACATAAATAAGGTGAGGAAATGATGTCTGATTAGCATGTAGAGGCTACATCCTTTACAACAGGCCAAATTGTATGACTGATTAGCTCCAAGATGTCCCGTGTACTGTTAAATTATTGTCACTCCTTCTGTTCTTAGAAACAAAAGTAGTTTGTCTTTCTTTAAAAGTTACTTATTTACTTAAGGCAAAATTCAGAGATAATGCACCTTCTTAGAGTTTCTTTTAAAGGGTTGTGCATTTTTAGTGTACCAGTCACAATAAGCACTGTTTTAACAGTTTTATACATGGGTTGCAAACTATTTTTAGGTCCAATAATGTAGAATTGGAAAAGAAAAAAAGGTTGACTTAAAACATTAGGATGGGTTTTGAAATACTGTATCAATATAGAAATAAAAAAAGAAACACTAAGGGTTTTCCCTGTTGTAACAGAATCTGATCTGATTTGTGGAATCATGTTAACGCACTGTGGCAACAATTCAGTAAGTAAACTACAGATGGTTGAGTAAAGTTACAGATATGAAATTCAACTGGTTTAAGTGTGTTCATATTACAGTTGCAGTGGTCTTGCATCTGCTTACTCTTTGTTGTCTTTTGCCACTCTGGATTGATGCAGCTTTCTAGCAGAACTGAAATTGATCTGGCACAAGCCAAATGAACAGCTTGGCTGGCGTATTCTATGTACGTTTGATGAAGAGGTCTGCTAAAAACCTAGTATTTTCCTTCTCTACCCCTAAACCTCTACCTGTCATTAAATCTGTTTGTTCATTTTTCCGTTACTGCTAACGGTCATTCCTTCTCTGCTAGGCATTCATCTCTTTCAAGATCTGAATGCCAAGGAACAAGTGAAAGGCTATTTAAAGCAGTTTCTTCAGCTTGGTTATGTCACCAAGAAAAAAAGATTACTGTCCTTTCATGCTGAGTCTTCAAAGCCAGATGGTTTTTGCTGAGTATGACTCTGTGCAAGACCAAAGCAGATGCTTTAAGGATGGACAGGATTATCTTCATAATTCCTTAAGAATCCTCCTGACTACTGCAGCATAAGTACAGACTTAAAAGATAGATGTAGGTGGTTGTGAAACAGTGCTCTCTATGCTGTATATTTTCCTGCATCACTAGCCTTTACTTTTAGACAGAATTTTTGGACTAACAAACTGCTTTTGTCTCCAGTGTAAAAAATTTTATTTCAAATCACTGGGTTATTATCATCTGTGTTAATGACCTAATTTATTTTGTATGTCAATATTCTGAATGATATCTGTAAGTAGAAAGAACCACAGTGTTTTGTCTTACTCCATTGCAAGCTTGGAAATGTGGTTTTAATCTGAACTGCCCCAGCAGACAGTCTTCAAATGCTTGCATGGCCTCAGAGCTACAGGCTCCTCCTGAGAAGACAGGAGAAAATTTGCCCAAACTAAAGTTCACTAACAAACCAGCATAAACTGGAAGACAGACTACATCTAAGAAATCAGGTTTTAAGTGTCTTGAAGTTGATCTATTAAGCAGTCATGTGTAAAATTTGTTACAGCATGACACATGTGCCCGCAGGTCACTAAGTGGTGGTGTACTCAGTTTATTTTGGCAATGTGACTAGCACAGCTAGAAGATAGACAAGCCACATAGCTAATGCATATAAATCTGGCTACTACTGGTTGTTGTAGTGATGGGAGAAATGCAGTGCTGAAAGATTCTGAATCTGTTTGCTTTATTATTGAGATTAAAGTAGTGGATAAAAAACAAGCCCGAAAGTTGCTTGCACTCTCAGTTGTATCAGTAGCACATTGTACTAGTTAGGTATTGAAGATACAGTGAATCTGGCCCTAGGGAAGGCATATTCTTTCAACCTGGATGAGCCCTTCATTAATTTCCTGGGGTGTGTTTACCTTCCTGACTTCATAAGAGACAACTGGCTTAAGTATGTTTGCATGGAGCTTTCTGTGGTTTGATCTGTAAGGGCTTGTTACCCTCTGATTAGTGTTTTGCTACACTGCTGGATGCTTTCCAGAAGCTGAGCTAGCTCAGGGATCTCTAATTGCTGTTAACACCCTAAAGAGTACATACATCCTAGTATAATACCAACAGGATGCTGCTTTAATGATGTCACACATCAGTGAATTCCTAGACCCGTTGTGGCACATCCAGAAACACAATCTTGTGAACGCTGTCCTTCAAGTATTAAAAGAAGCAGAGCAGTGCTATTCCCATGGAGACAAAAAAAATAAATACTTTTTCTGTAAATAAGACAAGAAGTTTTCTGCCTTTCTTTATGCCCTGGTTTGTAAGCAGAACCTCTTAAACATCTACAGACCTCATTTTTCCTCTGGTAGCATAAGCAAATTCTTAACAACAAAAGATGCTGACAGGGTATAATTCCTTCCCCCCATCTCCCTGTTCAGGAATCAGAGATATACAGCTTTAATTCCTTCCTCAAAAATGTTTTGCAGTTAAACTGTTAAGAAGCAGAGAAGTTTTTTTATGTAAATCCTAGGTTATCCTAGTAATCTTTTATGGCTGAGATCTCCTGAAAAATTTTGCTGTAGTGTGTTATACAGTAAGCATTTTGTACTTCCTGATTAAATATCTGCTTTGGCTATCGTCAAAGATGAAATAGATTGTCCCATTTCGACATGAAGGCTTATGTTTCTGCCAGTAGATTCCACAGCACTCTATGTCCTCTGCATTTTGGCGTTGTTTCAAAGAAGTAAGTTATTAACACTTTTTCTCCTCCCTTAGAGTTTAGAATTCAGTTCCCTCAACTGACAGGTGTTCTGACACTTGCCTTCTTCATCCACAATTGTGTCATCACACTTCTTCAAAATAACAGGAATCAAGAAAACAATGTAAGTAATTTCACAAGACCATGCTGATTTGTATCTAGATAGCCAGGCGACACTGATTTTTTCCTGTCTGCTTTGTCTTGAAATTGATCCAGGAATTGTAATAGCTTCAGAAAATGTAACTCACTTTCATGATCTGATAAGAAACCACTTATACATGCTTTTACTGGCTACCAGTGAGTAACAGATGCATTACAAATTTTTCAGATTAAAGCCTTGAGATGGGTCCTAGACTTATTTGTGGTCAGGCTGGTATTAAATGGCCAAATTACACACAAGAGGCAGAAGGTTTGACAATATTCTAAGACCCTAGGAAAACTGACCGATTTTAGAATTAAAAATGCTGGAGAACACGGGGCACAAAACTGATTTTAGCAGAATTCTGAACAGCACTGTTGGGATCTATATAATATTTTTAATCGGAGTTGCTTCAGTAGTCAAGATTCATAGAGAAACCTGATCCCATCTGTGGTGGTGTTCAAGGCCAGGTTGGACAGAGCCTTGGGTGGCATGGTTTAGTGGGAGGTGTCCCTGGCCATGGCAGGGGGGTTGGAACTAGATGATCTTATGGTCCTTTCCAACCCTAACTATTCTGTGATTTTATAAATCCTCAAAGTTAAAGCCTGGACTGTGAATCTTTGTGATATGTAGGCTTTAGGCTGGTGCTTTGCCCTAGAAAAAATAATGTATTGCTCATCCAGATGGAACTGCATTCTTTCTTAATATCTTCCCAGTATAAAATACAAAATGGAGTAAACGTCATAGAGTTAGTCCTAGAGTATACTTTTATTTTGTTTGGGTTTTTTTTTCTTCCCTACTTTACAGGATTCTTGTCCAGCTTCATTAAAATCTTAGCTGTAGAAGGTAACTGCAATAACCTGCAAAGTATAAACTGGTGCAGAATCACAGAATGGTTGAGGTTTGAAGGGACCTCTGGATGTCATCTGGTCCAACACCTCTGCTCAAGCAGGGCTTGAACCTTGTTGGCAGCTAGAGCCAGTTGCCAACACGTGGTAAAATGTACCTGATTTTTCAGAGGTGAAATGCATATTATGTGCCAATGCAGTGAGATGACGTTTTGCTTTAGGAATCTGCCCAGTTACTTTTTTGTACCTGTGAAGCAGGGCTAGCTTGTGAGTGAACATCTCTGCAAAGGAGTCAAAAATTCTCCTCTAGAATTCTCCTCGTCTTGGGCTTTATAGGCATTTCTGAATCTAGTTTAACTAAAAAGGGGGTTAGTGAAGCTCTGGAGAAAAGAAAACTAAGTTTTTTCTCAGTTTTTATAAGAATATCTCATGATCTGGGAAAGAGCAAGAGTTCTGCATTTCTTCAGCTGTGGCTTTCAAGTTCTAAAGGTGTGGTGGCTCCAGCAATCAGGTCTGTATGCAGTGGAGGCTTAATGCTTCCATGCCACCTTCAAGACTTTTCTTGTGCCATTTCCCCTTCCATTTACATGAGAGTAAGCAATCAACTGCAAATAGCAGCACCTGGAATCTTCTGCAGTTTGCTTTTCCTGTGTTAAGGAGGAAGAAACTGCTGCTTGCATTTGAATCAGATGTTCTGAATGTCCTCCCTAGAGCTTAAGTTGAATTTCCAAGTCAGTCCTAGTATGGATCCCAAGCCCTTGACAAGACTCTTGCATTCCAGAAGAGTGTTAAAATTGCAGGGAAAGAGCACCGTTAAGTATAGCAGGAAAGGTTTTTAATATTAAAGCAAATCTGTGCATGGTTCCTCTAGGAGTTTTATTTGGCTAGAGATTACAGCTGCCTTTTACCTAGGTCTGGTAGTGCTTTCCAAATGTTAATGAAGCACTGATGCTCTTGAAAGGCTGTTTGTGCTTATTTCACTAAGCTGCTGGACTAAGTGGGAGGTTTACGTATGTATAGGGTATTTTTTTCCAATGTATTTACATCAGCAGGATGCTTTCTTATATCAGTGTCTCATGGGGAGCCTATTGGAGACTCGATTGTTTTATTAATTGACCTGCTAACATGTCACTTCCATCAGAGTTCTGTGAAAAGATACAGAACATGGCAAACTGGAAAAGTGCTGTTTTGAACTTGCTGAAACTAGTGGTCATAAGAACAGCCCTTTGGGGAGCTGGAAAAAATAAGAGAAACAACAACATTCCTGTTAGAGAGTCAGAAATCCGAAACAATAGCAGCTTCCATTCTGGTCACTGGCGTGTATCACTGCCCAAAGCTAAAACACACACAGAGAGGAGGATTCCTTTGGCTGCTATTCCAGTACAGTGGTGTGGGTGTGAGAGGAGCAGTGCACTGGGTAAGCCAAATGTCAGCAGCAAAGGCTGGAGAAGCCCTGTGAGCAGAGTTCTTAGTCTGCAATTCAAAGTTGAACTCCTTGTTCCCATCTCCCACTGTTGCCCCCTTATATTTATCAGTTCAAGATTTTGTGCACTGCACAACTAGTTCCAAAAAACTAGCTTGGAAATTGGTTGCATAGAAAACTAACCCAGCAATAAAAGAGTGATTTGATTAGTTGGGGTTTTTGTTTGGTTTTGCATTTGGTTGGTTGGTTGTTGTTTAGTTGTGTTATTTTCCTATTCATGTCTGTCATCTGGTTCCCTGAGCAACTGTACAGATGCTGTACAATCCCAGAGTGTGATCTAGAGGCATAAATATGCTAATGATGTCTCTTAACAGTTGCTTGTGGACTTACCTGGGGAAAAGGCTGGTAGTGGGGAGATGTTTTTTGTCCAGAAAGTAACTGCAGAAGGCATGGAGCTGTGATTAGTTCTAATTTTCTGCCATATTCAGACACTGTTTATTCCCTGTAAACAATGAGCTTCCACTAATGCTGCTCTACTGTTGGTTTCTCTTCCCAGCCAAAACTGTGCACAGCATTATGCATCCTGGTGAAGTACTTTTCTGTCACCTTATTTAATGTTATCACTTGCCCTTGATTCTTGAACAGGTTAAGTCTGGTTTTATGCTATGGATCAGAGTCCTGTTGAGATATTGCAGAGGCAACATCTCTCTTTTGAGACATGACCAGTCTGAAATGGGATATCAAAAGGCACTTCTTCTAATGTGATAATAATTGTTAAGCACCAATATAGGCCTCTCCATCCAAGAAGCATCTCTACGAACTAGCTTTCACTTTGGTACTGAGAGAAAAATGAACTGTTTTCTCTATGGCATGCGATAGGGGAAGACAAGGCCTGAAAGTTGCCTGTTCCTTTCAGCTTCACGAAGGAAATACCTGTAGAGCCACAGAGCTGTCACTGCGTCTGTGTCCAGTCCTGTGCTGCATGTCCAGCCTGTGCCCGGGTGCTAGTCTATGAGTGTGATATCATGTCTTCTACTCTCAGAGTTTTCTTCGTTAGCTATCAGACTCATCCTTTTGTTAGGAGGCTGGTTTCTGCCCTTGTTCTGCTGCTTCTGCCACCATCCTCAGCACCCTCTTTTCTGTCCTTCAAGAGGCACTTTCAACACTTTGTTCTGTATGTCTGACTAGAAAAGCTCCTAATCAGCAATAACTGCAGATAACACATTCTCCAAGTTTCACCTCAAAATCTGCCTGTTACTTCAAGTGTATTTGACAGCAGCTTGGTAGGTGGCAAGCTGTAATCCTTATGGTCATGATCTGCATGTTATCTTTGATTCTTTCCTCCCACTTTTTTTCTACATTTTATTCTTAGATTATGAACTTTAGGTGTGATGACTGCTGTATTTTTTATGCTTAGGCAGCTTCCACCACAGTAATATTCACTCTGAATGTAAACGGATTAATACGAAATTTAAAACAGACAAATGCAATTTTTCCTCTGTTACTTAAAATTAATCCTTTCATGTCTCTCCATGTGTCCTTTGGTTTTAGCTGGAATTGTGTTGTCTAAACAATATTTATAGTCGCGGTCTTTAGGGGTAAACCTAGGTGTCCTGAAGAGTAATGAACATTAATCAAAAGATGTTCTTGTTATGTACACAGATAACACACTCTCATACAAAAACAACCACCTTATATGCAGAAGCAGATGTTTGCAAGGGAAGTGATAGATGTTTGAGAAAAAATAAATTCAGGGGTTTGAGTGGCCTATTTCTTTTCTTGTTGCTTATGGAAATAAAAATCTGGGTTTTCTTCGTATGGTGACAGTACCTGAAGAAAAAGGTGTATTGTTACATGCTATAAAAATACATTAACAAAATTATCTCAGCACCTAGTTTCAGAACAGATTAAAGCATGCACACTGAGTAACTGTAGGAACATGAACCTGGTTAGTATAATTAGAGGTATTATATAGCACATTAGCTGTCTACTCTTAATCAAGTGTAGTCCAAACGAAGTAGTAAGAATTTGATTTCAGATTGCTTGCCCTCACAGCTGCAAGTACTTGTCACAGCAAAAATAGTTTTACAATAGTATAAATAACAACTGTGAGTTACTATGCTGACTTCATGCATAAGGAATACACCTAAAAATATCAAATTTAAAGGAAGTGAAAACGGGTTTTATCAGATAATGTGCTTAAAGAAGGTCTTGGGTGCATTTTGAGAAATTGTCTAACTCCTGACTTCAGGAGATGAGTCCATGTCACCCTGCAAAATCACCTTACATTAGAATCATAGAATCATAGAATAGTTAGGGTTGGAAAGGACCTTAAGATCCCTAGTTCCACCCCCCTGCCTTAGGCAGGGACACCTCACACTAAACCATGCCACTCAAGGCTATGTCCAACCTGGCCTTGAACACCACCAGGGATGGAGCATTCACAACTTCCCTGGGCTACCTTGCATAGTCTCTGCTTTCTGCATCTAAATTACTCATAAATCCAGCAAGATATCTGAATGCTCAGATTTAGTATTCCTGAACTCAGTTTTTAGGATGGGCACTGGTGCTTTTGAAGAGGTAGCTGTTATAAAAAATCCCGTATAGCATCTCGTATAACTGAGGAGAATTCTGGGAGTACTTTAAAGTATGCTTTAAAGAAAACGCTACTGCTCAAGCTCTGGTGGAAGTTGCTAGTCCTTACTCAGTGAACAGTTCAAGAGTGAAAACCAGGAGGCATCTTCCAGCTGTATGTATGTGGTCAGCAGGAGGAAGAGGTTGCAGCTGCCAGGGGCATGAGGGCCACCCTGGGGTGCACATTAACAGCACATTGTCTGATGGAAAATACCATTGGCCTTTTGCAGGCTGATGGGAAAAAGGCATCGATCTTCTACCCCCAAAGCAGTGGCAAAATGAGCAGGAGATTCCAGTTCCCTCACTAAAACAGGCTTCCTTTTGAACTTTTCTTGAAACTTGTAATCTAGCATTTTTGATTTCCTTGGGTACCACCTTGCCCTCTGAAGACCACAGAAAGGTATGGAATATGCTGCTTTTGTCAAGGATATAATGTGAAGAAACACTTAGGGAAACATTTACATGTGCAGATGTGAGCAGGCTTTGCCCATGCTCAGTGATCCAGCTGGAGACCGTAATAATGATCCTGGTCTGGAAGCCATGCAGTCCGAATTTGGTGCTTTGCCTGTGTTAATAATACTTGCTTTTCAGTCACAGGAAAATAGGGTAATGTATTGAAGCATTACCAGTAATCCTTTAAGATGATGATTATCAGCAGCAGCTGACCAAATGGTTTGCTATCAGGTAGTAAGTGTTTTGTAGTGTAGAATAAGCTTATACAGAATTATACAGAATTATGCTAATAACTACAAACAAATGGTCTCCCACTTTATTTCCAGAACAAAAAAAGAACTGATGAAGGAGGGTACTAAAGTACAGTGCTATGAGGTCATTCTGGTGCATATGTGGATTCTGCAAATTCGTAAAGTACTGGAGAAGATTTGCTACTTGTTTTCCAGTACTGAATGGTGCTAAAAACTTTGTTATTTTTGTGTCATTGACAATGTTTTTATACACTAGATACTTTATAAATGCAGTCAAAATTTTCAGAAGAGAACACTGTAGTTAATATCTGTATTTAGGTGTATGTAATACAGTTAAATAGAGATTTATGATCTTAGCTTCAGCACTCTCTCCTAAAAATCTTTGATGATTATTTAGTGCATTTACCTGAGGTGTTTATAAAAATTTAGTGATAAAGTGAATATGCAATTTTAAATTAATGAAATACAGTTGTGAAGCTAAAGGACATAGATACCTCTGTGCCCACCTGTGCCTTTCTATTTTATTTGTCTTTGTTTGTATTTGTATTTAATGGTGTATAAGTTATGTCTTCCATTTTTACACCATTCTTACAGAAGCCTGGCATACTATTTTGTGGTTTGGAGCCAGCTTCTGTGGACCATCCTCTTGGATTTCAAAGCAGTTTCTTAAAAAATGTTGTTTACATTGTACCTGCATCTGGGTAGGCTCATGTCTTTAATTGCAAGATTTATGTCCTAACAAGAAATTTAATGCATGGCATTGCTGTGCTTTCTGTCTTCAACAGTTGTCTCTGTGTCCCAAGGCTCTTAGTAGGGATAATTAAGTGTAGGAAAGTAGAGGGTGTGTCTTGTTTGTTTGACGTAATAAGTAGTATATGCTTGTGCATCCAGCAATAGTGTATTGCATCTCTTTGCATATCTGTTTCTTCAAGCCTTTTCTGTATGTAGATAGATAAATAATACTTGTCTAGATCCACTTTGCTGTATCTGCAGCTTTCTGATCTGATCCAAGACCAATTTTGAAGCCCCCACTCAAGTAATAGAAAGAAATAGTAATAAATATTAAACAGTAATAAATACAAAAGTGATGTAATAAATGTCATAGGAATCTCCTCAGGAGTGTTTCATTTTGTCTGATTTCGTGTCAGTGCTGGCCAAATTAAGATTTTCTTTTTCCTCAGGTGAGAGACCTCTCTATTGCATACTTCCTGGTGGGATTAACATACCTGTATGTCGGGGTGATAATTTTTGCTTCCTTTCCTTCACCACCGCTGTCCAAAGAATGTATTGAACAGGTGAGATTTTTACTGCAGTATATATTTGTCCTTGATCTTTCAGTAAATATGTATTAAAAACAGAACAGCTACTGCTTCTTGCTTCATGACTCACCCTGGCAGACACATCTGTTCTTGACTCTGGTCAGTTGGCTAATGCCTCATGGGCACAAGCAGATGAGTAATACTTGTATTATCTCGTTTATATTCATGTCTGGTGGCCAGTAATTCTGTAAAAACCCAAGCATTTAATAAATACTCTTACGAAAGTGATGAAGAAAGGACCAAAATGACCAATTGAACAGTTGAAGCTTTAATTTCTTTAGCTTCTTTAATCCTGAAAAATTTGTTTAGTTGTGTGTGCAGTGACCAGTCCCACTCATTGGAACTGTCTTCAGGTACTCCAGAGAAAGAAGTATGATGCAAATGCAGACTCATTTAGGTAGGAGTCCTTGCTGTGGGTGGGTTTGGAGCCTAACACTATGGTGAGCCTTGCCGTCAGAGTTCTTCAGATAACAGCACCACATGAAACGCCCTGTGAAGCCTGTAAAACTCTTTATCTGCTTACAGGTGAAGCTGATTACCACACCCTAAATGACTTCAAAGGTAGCAGTTATCAATTGGTGATCCATTTTATGCCAGGTGTTCCATGTCTCTTGCATAATATTTAGCAATGAAACAGCATTTAAAGGCTTCCTCTGACAGTAGGTTATATCTGGTACCACTGTTTAACCATTAAATGATTTTTTGAACCCTTTGGAATAACTTAGTGGGGTGAAATCCACAGGTAAATAATAGATGACAAGATGTTTTCTTACCATTTATTTTCTGTAGTTATCCTAAATACTTATGAAGCCATTTGTATATTTCCATGATACTTGAGTCTTATACTGCTTTTTCAGACATTCTCGTTTGTAGTATATGGTCCAGTTTTAATGATTAAATAACTTTTTAAGATCTAGATATGATATGACAGGTAATAGGAGCATATGAATTCATCTGCCTGAAAAATCATGTAGCCCTTCCATGGCCTCAATTATTTGAGGATGTTCAGAAGCATAGAAAATATTTCCATATTTAATGGTAACACAAAAGATGACATCAGCCCTGCAATATTAAAACATCAGTTGGCATTTGGTAGCAAGACAATTGTAAAAGAGAGGGAGGGGTTTTCATGTAATGAAATTCATTTAGCAGTTGAAGCTACTTGGATTTTATCTTTTTCTTTCACATAGCTATTAAAAATCTGCAGATATATATAACATATCAATGTATCATTGATAAGTGTAACATTATTCCTATGTTTAGAATTTTCTAGATAATTTTCCCAGCGATGACATCATGTCATTTGTTGCAAGAATATTCCTGCTGTTCCAGATGATGACTGTATACCCGCTGTTGGGCTATCTGGCACGCGTTCAGCTGTTGAGACAGTTTTTTGGAAATGCTTATCCAAGGTAAGAAGTCTACCCCTTGACAGGAGCTTGGCACACCTTGCTTAGCTGGCCTTCTGTTGTCAGAAATTTGGCTGAGCTTTTGGGGATTTCCTTTGCTGCATTAGGTACGTTTCAAAAGCTAATTTCACAATGTTTGCAATCAGGGGGCGAATAGGCATGCAAAATAAACTTGCCTGCTAATCGGGACTGCTACAGCTTGGCAGAGCAGAATGGGGAGGGGTTCTTTTGTTTTAGCTCTTCATTTTGTCAGTAATTATAGAGTTTTGTCAACACAGTTCCTTTGTTTTATGTATCTCTATGGCAAAAATAAAGTTGTACAGGAAAAAGATTTTGTTCAGTCCAGAAACATTTCATCAAGTAGCCTGTATGCTGTGAAGCACATACACTCTGGTTATTAACCTCTCAGGGTGTAATACATGTTTTGATTGTGTGTAACTAGTAATCATCTGTTTTCATACAGAGCTTATAGGTAACTGAGTTGTTAGCTGTGTTATCTTGGCTGCTGCTATGCTTACAAAAATAGCTTTTCACATGCTAATTTCAGAGATGAGCCACACCTCTGCATTTGTACACTGCATGAACTCCAGGGAAAGAGGTGATCCAGATCTCAATTTTAGTTTTGTTGTTTTGGGGTTATTTAAATAAAACTTGGGACATTTATATTTGGAGTATTGTCTGAATTTGTCACAGCCAATTTGGCATTTATTTCCAAGTTTCTTATTTTATGTTGCGAATTACGGTTGACAAAGGAAAGGAAAAAAATATCCCAGGAAGAAATGTGTATTTCCTCTGTGGCATCAGCACTAGCATACAGGTCTTGGAAAACATTGTTCCAAGTTTCAGGTTTCTTGTGGATCCTAAAATAGATACAAGAAGGTCTAGAAATTGTATGCCTAAAATTAGGCAGTGAAATAAGTGCCTACTTTTTTTGATGCTAAATCGTATGCAGTTCAGCTTTGAAGAGATATTTAGGAACTGCTGCAAGTTACGGTTGGAAACAAGGCCATTGATTTAAGGGCTAAACGTGGATTTCACAGCCACTGGGAAATAGCCATGTCCTATATATTATGTGGATGTGCCTATTCCTATCTCCTCCCTCCAGTTACTCCCTGACCAGAATGGTTTTCATTTCCCTACAGCTTCATACCAGTCTCTTCTGTTAATTCCAGCTTGCTGTTTTAAGCCTTCATCGTATGACGAATGTGATGATGCAGATACTTGCCTGGTTCTTTTGGTTCTTGTCTCCAGGACATCCTGTGGGTAGCTTCACTCCTCTTTTTTTTTTTTTTCGACTCATACCTCATAGGGAGGTATTCAGAGTTTCTGAGAAGTCAAAAATGGTTTCTAGGAAGCCACTTAAATCTCTCCAATCTATAGTGATAAGACAGTACATTCTGCCTGTCTGGCTGTGTCTCCCTCTCTAGTATCGCAGGTACCTTAAATACAGTACAAAAATCATTCAGCTAAACTCTAGGCTCTGGCTTCTCTGCGTTTACAGCTAACAAGGTCAGCCCTTAGTTTTCCTATGCAGTGGGGACTAATGGGTACAACTCAACACAAAGCACTTTTCTGTTTTGTTCAATTACATTTGCAGCTTTCCAGCTCAATCTTTTCTAGCCAATACTGCTCAGTTTTTACAGAAAGGTTTTGAGGTGGTTTGCTTTGGTTTTGTTTCTGGATTTAACATCATTAGGATGGGCTAGTTCATTTTTACCACCTGCTGAAATATCATAGACTGGTTTGGGTTGGAAGAGACCTTAAAGATCATCCAGTTCCAGCCCCCCCTGCCATGGGCAGGGACACCATCCACTAGCCAGGTTGCTCCAAGCCCTGTCCAACCTGGCCTTGAACACTGCCAGGGATGGGGCAGCCACAGCTTCTTGGGGTAACCTGTGCCAGCGCCTCACCACCCTCACAGTGAAGAATTTCTTCTTAATATATAACCTCAGTCTCCCCTGTGTCAGTTTAAAGCCATTCCCCCTTATCCTGTCACTACAGGCCCTTGTAAAAAGTCTCTCTCCAGATTACTTGTTGGCCCCTTTAGGCACTGGAGGCTGCTCTATAGCCTCCCCAGGTCCTTCTCCAGGTTGAAGAAGCTCAACTCGCTCAGCCTGTCTTCATAAGAGTGGGGTTCCAGCACTCAGAGCATCTTCATGGCCTCCTCTGGACTTGCTCAAGTAGTTAGTTCCATGTCCTTATGTTGAGGACCTCAGAGCTGGATGCAGGACCTAGGTGAGGTCTCACAAGAGCAGAGTAGAGGGGCAGGATCACCTCCTTCAACCGCCTGGTCACGCTCCTTTTGGTGCAGCCCAGCACATGGTTGGTTTCTGGGCTGCAAGCACACACTAAAGCTAGCTCATGATCAGTTTCTCATCTACCAACACCCCCAAGTCCTTCTCCACAGGGCTGCTCTCAATCTCTTCTCTGCCCAACCTGTAGCTGTGCCTGGGATT
>JARCZZ010013699.1:0-29534 GCA_030323915.1 Brotogeris chrysoptera
ACTTCATCAGGTTGGCATCAGCCCACCTCACAAGCATGTCAGGGTCCCTCTGGATGGCATTCCTTCCCTCCAGTGTATCAACTGAACCACACAGCTTGGTGTCATTGGCAAACTTGCTGAGGGCGCACTCAATCCCGCTGTCCATGTCACCAACAAAGATGTTGAACAAGACCGATCCCAACACCGATCCCTGAGGGACACCACTTGTTACAACATTTTGTATGTGCTTTCTTTTTTATGCTATTCTATATATACTGATGCATATACGTTTCAGTTGATTACTTCTGAAAAGCTCATATTTATTTGACTACAAGGGTTATATGTGGTTGATTTCAATCAAGTACTGAGCGCCTTCAAATTTTATAGAAAGCACTGGTGTCCTATTAGAACAAATTGATTGAGCCTATATATATATATACACATGTACTGTAACAAGTTCTTAATCAGTGCCTGTTCATCAGTGCTGCTTGGAACTCTGTGCTTTTATATTTTCTCTGGTCTTTATTCTGATGATCTGTTAGTACCAAAACCTTGTAAACGCCTTCATGCCTCTTCCTCAGGTAGTCAAACCTCTTCTCTTCCTGGTGTCTTACTGTTACTATTCTCAGAACCTTGCAAAATCTTGAGAAGTCACTCATATCTTGATATCCAAAGAATGGCTTTCCCAAACAGGTAAGGTGTAAATTGATTCTACCCCACTTATATGTATTTATGTGAAGATTTTCTGACTCAGACCTATTGTACCTAATACCTTCTCAAATGCTAGTATGAGTCATGAAGTAATCGCAGTTATATAAGGTTCACTATTATAACTAGGGTGAATATGCACTATACAACATACCTGTTCAATAGGTCAGTAACTCTTCATTACATCTAATTATTTATATTATTTTGATAGAGTTTTGACTTTGAGGAAGAGCATTTTACAATAATATTGTAACGATTGCCAATTTACAAACTACTAGCTGCTACTTCATTTCTCCAGCAGCACATACTATATCATTAGTTATCATCTATGTTACACTGAAGTTAATGGGAACATTATAATTTTATCATAAATAAAATGGGGATCACATTGTAGAAAGATATTTCCAGTAATATTTATTAGACAGCACTGCTTTTTCTTTATTTTACTTTCCATAAAATTAGGCAAAATTTTGAATGATTTTTTTTTTGAGGAAAAAAGGTCCCCACTGATTTTGTTAAACTATCCAGAGATTTTTATGGAAGGGAGGGGTCATGAAAAACTCTTTAAAAACCTCGGGGTTCAGGATCTTTAGAAGGTAGAAAAACCAAAGACTGTTTCCTGAAGAAGACTTCATATAACTACATTGGGAATGTCACAGTAAACACCTTACTCTGTTCTTTATAAATCAACTGTTCAGAAGTACCTCTGATTATTCTGTTTAATAGCAATAAGCAATGAAGCTGCAAACTGTTACTTTAACAAAAATATGTCTATCACCAGCTACGGATGAGCAACACTGTAATTAGTACATAAAGATATGCCACAGGTATATATCTGGGAAAAGGGGCTAAAATTGGATGCTTTTGAAGACTGTGATATCCAGCAGCTCTAATTTTGATTGTTTTTTCACTGCTTCTCTGAAGTCTATGAATTTCACCCAAAAACCTCATCTTCTTAGAGATTTCTGATGACTTTGGATTGCTTCCAATTTCCAACTAATTTTCTGTAGACAGTAGCACGTTTAAGAACCTTCTGAAGACAACTGAATTTCAAGTCATACAAGTGGATTTCGACATTTCAAAAGATCACTGAACTTAAGATCAGAAAACTGTAAGGGACTAGAGGCCAGCAGAGCTTCTAAGGCCAGTTGTCTTTATAAGAATTCAAGCAAGTTATAACAGGATGTAGGATGGAGGATTTGATTTGAATTTCTTTACTAACAACAATCTGTATAGAATTTTTTTTAACAAATGTTAAATATATTTACATTTAATACACTAAAATAATTTAATCCTGACCTAATAATTAAATTTAGGTCATCAACCCGAAAGCTTAAAATATAGTACTTCACTCCCCAATTTGTGAACATATTTTAAATTAGGTTTATGAACAGAATAGTGGTCAGCAGAAAAGCAGAAAGCTTTTATCTCACCTAAAATTCTCTGAAGAGTTAACAAGAACATTTAAAAACCTCTTCTTCACATAATTTTGTCTCATTTTTTACAGAAGTCCTATTTAAGTATAATTATCTCCATGTTTCCAGAGGCAAAAATAGGTGGCAGACATTGATATAAACCCTCCAATTTCTCCCTGGGAGAGTAGAGTGGAGATGACAAGTCTTCAAAGGGCACTTTTTGTTTGTGAACATCCTTTTGCAGAGTCCTGGAGCTCTGGAGAACTGATGATTCCAGGTCAGTAGGAAGCATCTGGGTGATACCACAGATATACTTAGTATGTAACTAGGTAAATTGAGCTCAAATGCATCAGCTGGAGCTGTTAATTGACAAGTCTACTTGTGGAAATCAAGGGCAATGAGAAGCAAACAGAGGATGTCCTGCAGCAGTAGGTCATTCTCTAGGCTCTAGACATGACAGTTCTCAAGAAAACAGGAAAATGAAGCAGTGAAGTATGTATTCTCCTAAGCAGAAACTTTAGGAGATATTGAAATTAAACAGAACAGAGATGGAAGGGATCAGCTAGTTCATCCTGCTGACAATTCTGTACTGTTCCTGTGAGGATTAGCATATTGTTCAGCATGGTGTTAAATATTCCCTGCTAGGAGCTGCTTTTTTTTTCCTTGAGAGACTATTTAAACTAGAACAGGTCCCAGAATCAGGAAATAGTCTTGTCTGCAGCCTAAATATTCATACTTCTTAATTTCATCCTATTATGTCTGCTTAGATTATGACACATACTGCTCTGTCAAATAACATGGGTCTGGTTTAACTCCTTCAGACACTGAATACTGCTCTGGATCAGTCTGAATCAGTCTACCACTGATTGTTTAGTCAGAAATCATTCCTGTTAAGAGTTCTTTTCACACTTAACCTCTTCTCCTGTCATTCAATTATTCTGCTGCCATTGCCATCTATTACCAGCATATCAAATACTCACATATTTTAAATGAAATAGAATATCTGAAATTTATCATTTAAAAAGCAACAGGGGGAGAACAAACTCCAGTGTGAATTATTTTATGTCAACTGTCATTTGCTTTAAAAGTTCTCATCAGTCTGCCACAATAAAGCATGAAATAGAAGACATACGTTCATCTGAAAACATCCCTAAAGGTTCAAACTTAAAGATTCCTACTGTGCCAAATATCAGGCAGTCTGCCAATAAGCTCAATTAGAATTTTTGACTAAATTAAGTAGCGTACAATCAAAGCATATGAATGGCAAAAGCACCCTCCAAAAGAATAGCTTTCCTGTAGGTGTAACAAAATCTTTTCTTCAATGCTCAAAATAAGTCTCATATTATAGTGATGTTATTTGACTTTAGGAATGCACATATGTGTTAAGTATTTCATTGGAAATACAGTATGGTTAGTCGGACAAGCATAAAGCATACATAATTAATTTCACTCTTTCAGCGCTTCTGCTCTTTAACATGGTATTTGTTACTGTAGCAAAAGCAGCTTACTAGGCACCATGTTTAGCTGACAACATTGAAGGGAATTGTTAGAAAAAGAAAAATCTGTTTTCGTTCCACTCTCAAATTTGCACCTAGTTTCAGACCGTATGTCTGCATTTAGTGCTTTAAAGCAGGCACAATAAGAATGGCAGGCTCCTGCAGAGAAATATGTCACTGGCGATAAACAGCCCCAAAGTCAGTAGAGCAGATAATGCATTGCAGGTCAGAAACTACACCCTTGACAATACTGCACATGCAGGTAATACACCAAATGTCACATCTGAAGGGGGTAATGCTTTTTCTACTGCTACATCCTCAACAAATTGTGCTACATAGCTGAGTTACTTGCTGACATGGAAGCATGAAGGAGTTTTAGGAGGTAGAAAATACAATGGGAGACTGAACAAGATAGACCACCAAACCAAAAACAATCCAGCAAAATTAACAGCTCAACTCTTACCAGCAATAGAAGTTGAATAGTAAATCATCTTAGACTGCAATCATACCCTATAAAAAAGAAATTGTTCTTTATAGCTCTGTATTAAAATATTAAGCCCTCTATACAGAAAGGCATCAGACCTAAATAAGGTTAAAAATTGCTTGCTTGTTTCTTTTTAGTCTTGGCACATTTTATCCTTATGTGGAGGATTTTTAACAGCACATTTCTCTTTAATGGATGCAGTTGAATTAATTTATGTTGTTCATAATTCTTACTTATGTACATCTTGACTTATATCTTTACAGCACTGACATTAACTCATTCATTCTTACCATACATAGATGAGCTGAAAATAGTACTGGAAAACCTGTTTAAAATCATACTGGCATTGCTTCTGGCATGCAGTGTTCCTGCATTTTGTTCATGTGCTTTTTCTTCCAGCCCATGTTTTCTCTTGTTTAGCATCCTCTTGGAGTACTGAGGAAGACCCAGACTATAGTATTAGTTCACAGACTTTTAATACAAAGCTGCAAAAGCCACTGATGAGCAGAAGTAGCCAATTAAGTTTCTCATCTGGACCAAGTTTTCCCTTATCTTGGGTGAACATATCAGAGGTCAAGACCTGAATGCACAAGTATGCATGCATACATGAAGCTAATGCAGCTGTTTCTAACCCAGAACAGGGTGGGATGGAAAGAAGCACTGCCAATTAAATAGACCCCCTAAAGTCCCAGGACAGCCTAAGGAATGAATTCTAAATGGTTTTCTTTTGTTGTACACTCTATGCAGCTTCCAGATTAGCTTCACATAAACCTGCTAAATTCAGCAGACCATTTTCAAGCAGGAGTATGTTAGATTGCAGAAATATTTTCAGTACTGGAGGATGTCAGGTCTATTTTTTCTATGAGTCACTTCTGGATGATCTGAGAGTTTTCCTTTCAGGTCTAGCACCAAGGAAAAACCT
Organism: Brotogeris chrysoptera; assembly: GCA_030323915.1. Classification (NCBI taxonomy): domain Eukaryota; kingdom Metazoa; phylum Chordata; class Aves; order Psittaciformes; family Psittacidae; genus Brotogeris; species Brotogeris chrysoptera. Next base: position 5,005 of record JARCZZ010013699.1, read on the forward strand.
GGAATATTTTTGATTCATGACTTAGCCAGTGGGAAATTCTACTGGTGGATTACCATGCTCAGAGTTTTAAAGATCAGAAAGTTTGCCTAACAGAGCAACATGGCAAACGGTCTGTAGCACAATGGAACACAGTTACCATCTCTTTTCCCTATCCCATAATCAAACAAGTATGAATTATTGATTTCTCAGCTAAGAAGGGTAACAATTTCAGTAGAATTTGCTAAAAATTCACGCTATCTGCCACAGACAGTTTGAGTGCTGACAGGGATGGGTCCAGATATCACAAGGGCCCAGCAATCCACTATTTTTGGTGGGTTTTTCGCTTTTTCCAAGTTATCTTTGCAGCACATTCTAATCAGGTATGTGGTGATTCCAAAGATTTGTGAGGATAGTACCAGGAGCTACAGAATGGATAATGATGGACAAGCATAATGAAAGCTGGCAACAAACCCTTAACTTTGGTTCTTTCTATGGTATGCAACATCTTACCCGATTCTGTAGCCTTGTGGACAATTCTGTAAAACCTTCTTGCCATAGATTTTTAATTTGCAGAACACAGAGGAAGGAAATGTCCTCCAAAAGGGAAAGGCACCACATAAACTGCCTGGAATGAATACAGTTCTGTATTATTACTGTTTTTTAGTGTCTTGAGTAGATACAGCAGTGATTCAGTTGGCACTGTACCTCCCAGTCTAGCAGGATGCCATGGTAAGAGAACTATCTTTGGGATAGTGAGTAAACTAAAAGTTTGTTGAAAGATATGAGGCTTTATTTTTCCAAGCTAAGTGAAATACAATGTTTTATTAAAACCGTATCAATGGACTAATAATATTCAGGGACCTCAGATTTATCTTTAGTAAGGAACTGAGGAAGAACAGAGATACTGCACCATAGATGCAAAACCTTAACATGTACTGGAGGAAGATATAAGCTACATTCCTTACTACAGAGATGTACTCAGTGGAAAATGAGGTTTTATGTTGTGGTGGGTTGATCCAGGCTGGATGCCAGGTGCCCACCAAAGCTGCTCCCTTTCCTCAGGTGGTGTGTCTCTGAGCCAGCTAGTGTTAGCTCTATTAGACATGGGGGAAGCTTCTCACAGAAGACACTCTTGTAATACTCTTCTTCTCTCACTTCCCCCAAAAAATAAAGAACAACCTTGCCAGACAAACCGAATATATATGTGCATAAACAACCTACATTTACCTACAAGACCATAATGAGGAGGCAGATCTGATCTGGTATGTGGTAGGGCTGAGTTGTACAGCCAGTAAGTCATTACTGGAGAGCTGTTGTTTATGCATTCCACTTTAATTACATTTATATTTATTAAGAAATCTGCTACAGTTTAAGGTCATCAGTTACTGTTAAGAAGTCCTTTCACATAGGCAGGACAACTTAATGCAACATGCTGCTTGTGCTATCCCTTTTTACCTTTCAGTGTTCATGCATTTTCCGCTACTGATAAAGAAGGCTTCACATAGCCTGTGCAACTGCCTATTTTAAGTTACAGAAAACTTGCAAAGCCTGGCATGTCAAGCTCAAATATAAAATACGTGATCTGACAATATTAGATCAAAGTGGCAAACTGTATATATGACCACTGTCTGTAATAATAGTCTTGTCAAGTGCTGAAATGATGGTTAAATATTGATGCAGGGACCAGGTAAAGACTCACGATTCCTGACAGACAATGACTAAATATTTCCCCTTGTAAGTCCAATTCTGCCTTTATTTACCCAGGTTCAGCTGATGTCAACCTTTGAGAAAATATCTGAAATCCAATATTTCTTGCTCTTAAAAACAAAAATGATGCATATAACTTACAGTAATAGTGTGAAAGTTTGCAAAGGAGAAAGGAAATTTTTGGTACATGGAGCATGTCCATACCACAGTCTGAGCAGCCAAGAATCCAGACAGAACTGGCTCATTATGATCCTTCCAACGCCTTAATTATGCAGCTGTTTCTAACAGAGTAACTCAAAACAGCTAGTTGGATTTCTTTACACTGTTTAGCAGCCATTGCAGTGAACTGATATCCACTGATCCCCAAATCAAAGAATCTTAAATCCTAATCTGTTTCATAGTTTCCAATAGAATATATTCAGGGTGGGCAATAGCACTTTGTTCCTCTGCCAAAGCGTTACAATTGTGAAAATAGCTGTAAGTCAACAAAATGGGTTGATTTGATATGAAATAACATACAGGAGCCCAACTCTATACTAAGTTTGTTTTCCTCTTCTACTTTCATAGGTAAGTATCTGCTACTGCCTACAGTGTGGCCATCTTTTCTCTAAGCATCTTACAGAGTCTAAAGCACCCTATTAGGACAGTAAGAATTACAAACCAGGTGACAAAATTAAACCCATGTCATCTTAAAGGAAGATTTGTGTCCCTTTCAAAGGAAAGGCAATTCTCTTAATTTAACATCACTGCAGCTGACAAGCCTGGAAGCTGAAAAACCACTTGTCACTCTGACAAAGCTGTCTCACATTGTGATATGACACTGCTAAATAAAGACTTTTCAATTAAAATTATTAATTTACTGAAAAGGAAACAGAATACCAGTAATCACTGCCCTAACTAATCATTTCCACCACAGTTTCAGGTGAACTAAGATGACATCTTCTACTATACAGGTTCCAAAACTGCCAAGCACCTTCTCCTGTCCTACAGCTCCTTTGCAGGCATCAGGAAATTATTTAGACAGAGAAAGTATCCAGCTGTCTGAACTGTTTGTAGCATGATGTGAAACCTGTGAAATGCCTTTGTTCACATACAGACTAGGTGATTGCTTTGATAGCAACAGTTCATACTGCTACAAAGAAAAACTTAAGAGGATGAGAAAGATTTGAAACATTCCTGAGTGAGATCTGAAGGGTTTTAGGAGGATAAAGACTTCTTTTGCTCACTGAGGGGAGCCTGTAAGGAAATCTTGCAGAAGAGATTTGTCATGTATCAGAAAAGGGGATGAAACAGCCAGCTTTTTCCTCTAAAAAAAAAACTTGAGATGATTTCTGTCTATAACCCTTGTTGATGATTTTTCCTCCAATACATTGATTTATATTCTTTGTTTCACCGCCTGCACAGCTCAAGATGCAAACTTCCTTGACTGAAACATCCCATGACCCTGCGTTCGGACCTTATGTGCTGGAAGTGTATCTATTCGGGTCTCCTTTATGCTGACCAGCACTGTCATTTGTAACTTTTGGAAGTGCTTCTTGAGCACATGTATTTCTGTGTCTCAGAAATGGGATATCACCATTGGATCATCCTCAGCTGTGTGAACACAGCTGACTTTTCGCAGGTTCCTTACTGGCATTAGAACAGTATTTCCCAGAATTCTAAACTTTTGGGCAGTCCTAATTCCAGTTTGTCTCTGAACAGGAACAGTGGGCTGATGCACACTCACACTTTCCACAGACTTTGCAGATGAGCTTGGAAAAAAAAAAAAAAAGTCTTCAAAATTACAACAAATATATCAAGGTGAAAAATTTGTCATCTTATTCCTTCACCCTGCTGTGCTATCTGGAAATATTCTTTGTGCTGCAGTTGCTGAGTTAGAGGTTCGTGAGTTTGGAAATAAGGATCCTCCCTTTTTTTATGTTCTGTTTCCTTCCACTTTTTTCTAAATATTTGGAAGGACACTTTACAAAAGCAAGACCATATTGCTATTAGAGCTTGATAAGATTTGCCAGGTGTCCAAAATCAGATGTTCAGGAGGTGTGCAGTATTGCATGGTTATCAGCCTAAAAGATACTATTCCTAGAAGGACAGCCATGTGCTAAATGCAAAATGTTCTCCCGAAATATCCTAATATTTTGACTGAGTTCAAAGGTGTGATGTGGTTTAAGCCTCTCAGGCAGTTTGCTCACTCACTTCCCCTTTTTCTTCCCTCCAGCTCCTGGGGAGATGGGGAGGAGAATTGAAAGAATGCAACTCGCACAGGTTGAGATAAGAACAGCCCAGTAACTAAGGTATAACACAAACCACTGCTGCTATCACCAATAATAATAATGACAAGGGAAATAACAAGGGAAGAGAATACAACTGCTCACCACCCAATACCAAGCCCGACACAGCAGTGAGCTCCAATCCTTCCAGGTCCCTTGTTTTTACATCCTGGACATGAGGTGCTGTGGTATGGAATACCTCTTTGGTCAGTTTCGGTCAGGTGTCCTGTCTCTGCTTCCTCCCGGCTTCCCCTCCTCCCTGGCAGAGCATGAGACTCAGAAAGTCCTTGGTCAGACTAAACATCTGAGCAGTAACTAAAAACATCAGTGTTAGCACTGTTCCCAGGCCGAAAGTCAAAACCAGAGCACTGCACCAGCTACCAAGGAGAAAAATGACTGCTACTGCTGAACCCATGACATGTGGCTAAGAAAATACAGAACTATTTTCTACTAAGATATGACCTCCATTTTTTTCCTTTATTTTTCTATTAGTGTTTGTAAAGAGAATATATATATATATACAGATATAACTACTTTCTTCTATCTGCTGAGTTACATGCGATCCAGCTGCAAGTAAACTGCTCTGTAAAAGCAGAATAAAGCTGTATTTGAAGAGAATTTTGCCTTTGTCCAGATAAGTTATTGAACTGTCCTACTGAGGACAAAGTTGTGTCAGTGCACCGTTAATGTTAGTACACCCTCCAAGTTACAGAGAAAACAAGATAGTTGTTCAAAAGCCAGGAAAGTAGGATAGGTATGAACCAGGCAACTCCAATTCAATACTACATCTTGGTTATAGACTTTCATTTGCTTGTACAAAATTTTTTCTTCTAGGCTTTGTTTTCTCAGGAGATATCACAGAGGATGTATTTGGATGGGTCACTGATCAGTATGCAGTCTGGCAGACTCATTTGTTCCACTTGGCCTTGCAGCACCATCATGTGGTTACTGTGGAGGAAATAAGATAGCCTATCGTCAAATACCACCTGCTTGCCTCAAGTACAGACGGAATTCGGAAGCAGTCTAGTAGTAGGTAGAGGAAAGCCTATGTAGAGCAAAGTTGGCAATAACAAATTACTCAGAATGAAGAACGCTCTGTGCTTTTTCAAGGTCATTTGGTGTTTTTCTTCCTCATTCTTAAGTTTAATAATTAATACTATTTGAGCTATTTCTGCTTTCTTTGTGTATATTTCATTTAAGAAGGAAATTTAAGTCTTTCTTTGGGCTTTCTGAATGTAAAACCATGGATGATCTTCACTTCTGTATTCCACCTGACTTTAATGCATTAGAAGTCTTTTGCTCAATATTCTGACCATGGAAAGAAGTGTAACAGCTTGAATTCATGCAGCCCCTCTTGGGTTTTTTTTTGGGGGGAGAAGGGAATATCTTCCACTGGGGAGAAAAGATGTGGCTTATACATGCTCATTCTCTGCAAATTCTTAAAGTGACTGATTAAGAAGCATGTTTCCATCAGTACAGTTACACTTACTTTGTTCCCCAAAATAAAATGCTTTAGGTTTCCTAATAAAACTGAAAAGTGCGTGATCACTATATGACTTAAAATATGTAGACATGCTAACTTATGGATTTAACATTAAGCCCTTAGAAATGTAAAATTTGATATGAAAAAAAAAAGGCTACAATATCACAGTCTTTTCCCATCAGATCTGTAGCATTTCCTAAACTATAGCCTCAATTCTGGCAATGGAAAATAAACCTGAATTTATTGATTGTGAAGTGGATTCCAGCCTTGAACTTACCAATGTTTCTGTGGGATTGTTTACTCCACCTTGCCTAAATAAGAGATAATTCCTTCATTTCTAGCAAATTTAATCTATGTGAGGGGGAGAGGAGTATGCCTGTACTAGAAGAAGCCTTTGGGCTTATCACATGGCAGTTTCTGACAATGACATTGAAGTGAGGTAACTGACCAGTTCAATATTTACAAGATGTCACATGTACAGTTGTCTTGCATGGGAGGTAGTGAGGGGAAAGCAGCTTAGTTTTATGCCAAAGCACACTACATCCCTAGAAGCAGCAATGAGGAAAAGACTATGTCAGAATCTGCGTATAAAGTCCTGAAGTATGAAATCTGTTAAGCTTTCTAAAAGGCTTTTCATCTAGAAGTACAAATCTCAGCAATCCATCCAATTTTATTACATGCTTAGATACAAAAAAAATAAAACCTATGGTCTTCTCAAAGTAGTCATAAAAAAAATAATCAGTGCTTAACTTCTGTAGATAATGGTAACATACATTCATTAGGTCACAGTGTGGAATTTTAGAGTATATTATCCAAAGCAGCAGTGGCCTATTTTACCTAATAAGCAAGTCTTTTCTTCCTCTTAAGTTAAGAAATTTACTGAAGACATGGTCCAGAATGCATTTCCTCACCCTGTTTCTTTCCAGCTTCTGGGCGCTAAATAGTCTTTAATCCCTATTCATCTTCCCAAGCTACTATAAAAACTCCTATGTGTAGGCTAACAGTTAAATCAAAATTGGGGGACTGACAGAGCAGGGTGAAAGACATTCATTTAATACAACTTTTATACTTTCTCACTATTAAAAAGTCATGCTTATCTCTCTCTACTTTTTTCCTGCATAAAATAAAACTGAATATCCACTTTCCTGCAGAAATGAAATTCTATTTGCAGCAGAGTGCATTCTTCAGAATTCATAGGCCTAAAATTTATTAATATCTGATAGCACAGCAAAATAAAGGAACAGCAAAGTACATTGCTGCAGCAGGTCAACATAATGCAATATTATTGTTCTTTGTGATTCTCAAAGCCTGGCTACATTACTTTTGGTATTCCTGGGACAGTTAAATATTTTTAGGCATCTAGCTTGTCATGCATCGCAGATTTTGAAGCTGGCTTCTAAATTGTTTTGGTGTTTTACAGACCTTATTGTTCAGTGCAGCTCTTAGACTAGATGGGATTAATAGCACCATCATTGTGCTAAGAAAGAATTTTGTTTCTGTAATGTTTAAATGCTTGTTGTCGTTTTCCATATTATTTACTCAACTACTGTTCATTAACCGCAATTTATATGTCTCAACCATGTCTTCATTTATGCCCACTGTGTAGCTAGTTGTTTCCAAAGTGCATTCCTACACCATCCCTACACCAGACTTAGCCCCTCCCAAGAAATGTCTTATTCAGAACATTATGGCATTGAACTTTAAGGATTTACCGCAGCTCTGGGATATATTCCAGATATTACACCTCTTATGTTAACAGATACTACAATATGCCTGGCTTAGCCACAGTCTGATTTGGGAATAAATTATTCTGTGATAAATTCACAGGACTACTCAGTATTCAGTATGACTCCCTGAGGAAAATCTCATAAGTTTTCACACAGAACGAAGCAATTTTATTTGATTAGGGAACAGCAACATTAACATTCAACTTGTCAAAAATTCCGTTATAACAGCTAGTCTGTGGGAGCCTACATAGTTCAGCTAGAAGTGCCATAAGTGTTAAGGAGATGAATATTACTTAGTAGGAAGGAGATAACAGGTCTCTACCCCTGTGAGCCGGAGTACTTGTTCCTTATCTAAGAAGATAGACTGAAAGATAGAGTTGAGCAGAAGTCATAGCCATGCAGGTGGTATAAAACACTATTGCAAGAAGGAAGATCATGCTTTCCCTGTTCACAAGAGTACAATGAACAGCAGTGGATTACTTCATCTTGCAGCAAGACACATTACAAAAAGATTCGTAAACAATTCAGGTAAGTAATTTTTGGAGCACACTGCCTAGAAACAGAGTTGATAACAGCTTACAGGAAAGGCATGGTCCTAGTGACTTTTCAAGCTCTTTCAGACAGATTTCTCCATCACTATGTTACTATTTTCCTGTATTTAATGCCAAAGTGTCCAAGGTAAGAGGATACTGGAAAATAATTTATATTTACTTCAAATCCTCAGATATCCTTTTCTTTTTTACTTCTTTCATATTTGTCTCCAGACAAAGAAAATAGATAAGCAAGGGACCTAACTTCAGTTATGTTTTATGGCTTTGAATTCCACAGACAGTCTTCAGCACAGTCACTGGAATAACACTGCTAAACACTTCAGTGATTTTGACAGCTTCCCAGCTATCACTTGCTGTTGCTTTCACAACTGAAAATTAAAGTTGTTATCCATAAAATATGAATGATAAACACAAGCTGTAGCCTTCCACAAGTCCTCAGGCTTTCATGGCTTTCTTAGACAACACATGGCACAGTATACCAGTGAGGTGATCAAATTGCTAATTGTCTTCATCGCTGCTTCACCACTTTTCTTTGAACTGCAGAACAAACCACTGCTGAACAGCAGAGGGCTGCTGTCCCAAGGTGAAGGTACGAGCAGCAGACTGAGAAATCATTATGACCAAATAGGTAAACCCTACTTCTCTCTTCTTGATCTCATTAAGAGTTGGTCACACTACTTGCAGGATTTTGGCATTATCAGGCCAAGTAGAACTCAGAATACATGGTAGAACTAATGCAGATGACCAGTGTAATATTTCATGACATTCAAGTGAAAATTAACCTTACAGGAATGTTGCCATATCTTGCCATTCTTCGTTTAAAGATAACCTTGAAATACTGATTGCCAAATTCTAAACGGAAGAAAACCAGCCACATTTATTTTAATAGGCACCATGCATAATTGATTATAAAACAATCTGTTTTAATGGAAGATCTTTAAAACATACAAAACTAGAATACAGATCTTTCCTAAAATTTCTAACAGCTTATTAGTATTTTCAGTTTCAAATTCAGACTATTTCTGGCATTACTTCTGATAGCACACAAAGTATATCCCTTTCTTAACCATGTTAATGACACGCTAGTACTGTAGACTTCAGTTAAAAAACATCAGTAGCTTCATGAATAGAAGAGTTGGGGGGTGGCAGAAAAAAAGTATTTTAGTAAAAAATATTATGCAAATACAGAACACTTATTCACAATTAAATGCTTCAACCCCCCCCCCAAGTCATTTTTATATAAATATACATAAATACAGACTTGCAGATGGATTCTGTACCCATTAAAATTTCTGCAAGTACTTACACGGGTTTGTGTGTATATTTAACCACAGGGCTGTGGTTACACAGGTTTCTGGGAGAAAAAGAAATCACAGACACCATTACTTGTACCAGTAAGAGAAAGTACTTGAAATTCATATTATGCACCCCCAAACTACTCCAAGACAGCTCTCGGAAGGAAAGGTGCAACATGAGGCAGGATCCAAAAAGATGGAGACAGTGTTTGCCTGGCTGATGATCTGTTAACTTCCTGCGAGATGAAATGTTTATTAGTTATTTTGATGCTGCTGAGAATTTGTACTCAGATTTTGTGTCACTGTGAGAGCTGAGCTGATATGCCTAAGTGCTATTTCAGGGCATTGTTGCATAAGTTAGATGTTACATTCAATCGTGTTTTGGCCACTGCTAACAAGAAAAATCAATAAAAATTCCAAAATATGATTAAAGAATGTCTACCCAGGAAAATGTATTGGTATACTCAAACCAATATAATTATACCACTCTCTATGTTAGCATAAGTCTCTATATCTTAGGAATTTAGTGGGTTCTCTTTTTTTTTTCCTTTATGGATTTGGAAAATTGGACCACTTCCAAGGAGATACAAATAACACTCTAAAATGATGCTGTAAATCCTGAAACAATGTGCTTATACTGAGAGTTATATCATTGCAACTATATCACTAGATTTCCCCATTTCAACATTCCTCATGCTATGCTTAAGCTTATTTAATATCTTATAGTCTACTGTTTTGTTCCTAAAGCGGTATAGAGAACAAGCTGCAGAATCACGTTAGAGAAGATGACTGCAATTGCTGTCATGATGAAATACTAGACTAAATCACTGAAGACACTGTAATGTAATGCGCTGAAATGCATGTGTGCATCACATTGCTCTTGTATGCCAAAGCACATTTATATAACTCTACCCCCATATCTTATATTAATCAATAAATTACAACTTTGCTGAACTATTCTGTCTGCTGTTTGATAATGCTGGATTTCATAGTGTGATGATAATACAATATGCATAAGAAAACACATTTAAACATGCAATCAAACACTTTTTTAAAGGCAAATTGTTTAATCTTCTCAGGACTCCAGATGGCATCATCAATTTTTTTTAAAGACTGTAGGGAAGTTACTGTGCATGACTGCAAGTTTACTGCAGCTCCTAACATCTTCTGTAAAACTGTTGGAGAGCAAAGGCTTTCCTGACAGGAATAATATACATATGAAGAAAGAGCAGAAATAAAAGTGAAGAGTTCAGGGAGCTCAGATTAATTCTGTAGTTGAAGCTTTTAGTAGTGGTCAAATTTAAAAGAATTGCATTCAGCTGTCATTGACTTGTCATTGATTTCTTACCAATTTTTTCTCTCATTAATTTTATTGCCTTAGATTTTTCTTATTCGTTATATAGAGAATATCTCTACAAATGAGAGTTACTAACCTCATATTGGAACTACTAAAGCTTGAAGACATCAAGCAATGCCTTCTATTTGATTGAAAACAATGAAACCCCAGTACTGGTGGGTACAAACAAACTCAAATTTGACTTATTTTTTCTTTAAAAGGCAAATATTTATTTATTTATCTATCTATCTTTGCCTGCATCTCAAATGATCCTGACCTTAAGAAAGCAATTAAAACAAAAGAAGCAAGTTGAGTCAACGCATTGTCTGAATTTAAGATGAAAAGGAATGAAACACATTCATTAAATGCTTTTAAAACATTTAAAAGTACTCTTCTTTAGCTGATCACTGCTCAGAGGACAGGTTAGCAACTTCTGGCGTGGGAAGCAGTCTATTCATCTCTATTTGGCAGCCTATAGTAAGACTGCCACAGAACAGGGACACATTTTGTGAGAAGCAGCTCCTCCTAGTTTTTTGGCTTACACCCTATTCCAAACCCATCTGAGGGGTGTTATTGGCACTACCTCTGCATTAAGGAAGAAATCAGTAGCATCTTGCTTCTTGAGAAGAAAACTCAGCAGGAGTCAGGAGACAATGAGAACACATAACCTCTTAATTTGGAAATGAAAATCAAATTTAGCACTTAAATGAGGTTGCCAAAGCCTAGTCTGCAGGATAAACCCTCCAACTGTTTTGATAAGTATTGTGTGGGAAATGAACACACAGTCTGGGATGGGGAAATGAACTGGCAATGGGATGATGCTGAACATTTTGACAGGCTCAAGGATATTATATTTGATAAGCAGCTGGTTGCAATTATTTATTTGGAAGGAGAGACAGGCACATAAATGTTTGTATGCACAAAAAGTACAAAGATAAAGTGACATTTAGTAAAGTTCAAGAATGTTGAATGATTCCTACCAACCTGAAGCCAATGCTGGTTCTCCAAGGCCCGTAAGATCTATGAAATGAAACTTGTTCACCTTTCAGTAGAAGGGATATTAGGACTGTGACTAAAACTAAGAAGATTCAGTAACACACTATTACTGCAGTCTTAATACGTTCATAAGAATCCCAAAGCCATCTCCAGCATCAAAAAAGCATTAGCCATCAGTATAATTACTTTTTATATCAGCTACTGGTCTTGACAACAGTAGACTTTCCTCTAGCCTCTCCAGGATACAAGAGTCAGATATCTCCCCAAGGCTTTTTCTTTCACTATAGAAGTAATCCAAACCACAGTGCAAGCCTAGACAGTAGGTGGGAGATAAGGCCTTTATTTTCCTTTTTATATCTGTTTGCTCTTAGGAGGAATAAGAAGTTAATAGAGAAATTTCTACACAACAGAACGTGAACTCTTCAGGGTGATGCTAAATTCCTTTCTTTGAGTGGCTATACAAGCATATCACATGACTTTTACTTCAGTGCTGTAGAATTAAAAGGTCATACATATGTCTCCATCATTCGTACTTTAGGTACACCTCCTGGTGTCAAAAAGGCCCTTCCTACCCTAACTGTTCTGTGATTCTATGATAATTACATTTTCCCAAATTTGTTGTGTAGCTAGCAAGTCAAAGATGTAAACATTAAACTCTGATTTTAAGCTAAGATGCAAGGTTTGAGATTAAATACTTACTGTGAGCCAAAATAACAATGTACGCCTGAAGAGCTCTTTTGGAGATAGTCTGACTAGAGATGTGGACTGTATGTTAGAAAGCCTCGGTAAATTATGGTAAGTAGAAAACCCAAGTAAATAGATGTAAAGTAAGCTGTTTATAATCCAAGTTCATTTAATCTTTAAAGAAAGCAACTTGAATACATACAGGCTTTAATTTTTTTCTTTCTAGAAAAAAGAATTTCTTTATGAAGAAAATCCTGAATTGGCATTTTTGCTTCAACTTGTAATAGGAAAGCAAATTGTTCGTGGCTTTAATCAGAAACATTAAGGCTTGAAGTCTGAACAACTGTTTACTATTCCACTATCTGATAAAACTTCAGAACCCCAGGGAAACTAATTTAAAAGAAAGACCCAAGATCTAGATAAGGTACTGCAAATCTAAAATTAATCATCTAAAAAGGAAACGAAAGAAAATTTCAGTTTACCTGATAAATCCCTATCTGAACAGTAGTGTTATAATTAACAGACAACAATGAATAGAAGACCACAGCCACTTCAAGTCCTTCATACAATCATAGAATCAACTAGATTGGAAAAAACCTTGAAGATCATGAGGTCCAACCATTACCCCAGGACTGATAAGTCTACCACTAAACCATGGCAATAAGGGGCCTGTCTACACATTCATAACTTTGATTCATAACTAACTAGCAATGGAAGGAAAACAGGTTTCAGGGTAGTTTTATTGAATCATAGAATGGTTTGGGTTGGAAGAGACTTTAAGGATCATCTGGTTCCAACCTCTCTGATATAGGCAGGGACACCTTACACTACAGAGGTTGCTCCAAGTCCTGCACAATCTGGCCTTGAACACTGCCAGGGATGCGGCTGCCACAGCTTCTCTGGACACCCTGTGGCAAGGCCTCACCACACCCACAGGGAAGAATTTCTTTGTAGCATCTAATCTCAATCTCCCCTCTACCAGTTTAAAGCCATTTCCCCTTGTCCTGTCACTACATAGCGTTTTAAAAAGCCCCTCTCTAGGTTTTGTTAGACCACTTTTAAGTACTGGGAGGCTGCTACAAGGTCTCCCTGGAATCTTCTCTTCTCTAGACTGAACAAGCTCAACTTCCTCAGTCTGTATTCAAAGGAGAGGTGATCCAGCCCATTATGTTGTAATGTATGCTACATGAGAAAAGATAGGAAATTTGAAAAATAACCCTTTAAGGGAATCAAATTAAATAGCAAAGAGGAAATAAGCATATGTTGACGTATTAAAACACATTTCTATTTCTTTAAAGATCTTAAAAATGTTTTAGCCCTCTATAAAGCTTATTTGACAGAATAAGACATCCTGTTAAAAATGAAGTGATGATAAAACTTTGGTAGATTAAACACACACAGTAAGTCAACCAAAGAATTCAAGAAAATACAAGCAAAAGGAATCAAAGCTCACTATCTTTTTTCCACGTATATATATATATACACACACACCCCAAAAGCAGAAAACCTTTCAAAAAGCCTATAATAGCAATACATATACTCCAAGAGAAGCATACAGAGAAGCCAATGCATTTCAGAGAAGCCAAATTCTTTGCATATGGTCCCTATGGTAGAAAGGCAATTCTTACTCCAGAATCCTTCTCTTTGGAGGAATTGACAGATCTGACTGAAAATGAAGGGACTATAGAAGAGATTCCAGGACATTTTTACATTATGAACAATATCAAACCACAAGGACTAACTGGAATTCATTTAAGTCTTCTAAGGCAAGTCAAATAACTAAATTCCTCTTTGCAGTGAATAACCATTCACTTAAAATCATCTTGGCAGCATCTGAGCATTGGGGAAGGGAAAAATATGGTATCAAATTGTAGAAGGATGCTAGGATAGATGTGAGAAATTACACATCTAGAAATCTGACATGTATAGAAACTAAGGAAAAAAGTAATGGATACCTTGACAAAGATTATTTACTTTGAGAGTCAACCTGGCTTCTGTTAAAGTAAAATGCACCTCACAAACCTAAAAGAATTATTCAAAAAGGTCACCTTTGTGCAGTTAAAGTGGAGTAGTTGATAAAATTGTACATGTATTTCTAAAAGGCTTTCAACAAATTCCTCCATCAAGGCTTTGAAAGAAACTAAGAAGCTATGGCATAAGAGGGAACGTCATGGATAAATGATGGCTTAAAAGACAAGAAACAAAACGTAGGAACAAATGAACTGCCCTTATGAAGAAGGGAGGTCACTAATGGCATTCCGCAGGGATGCGTACTGTGACTGTTGAACATTCACAAGGTGGAAAAGGGATTGAGCAGCTAGGTAGTTAGGTGATCGAAGTTCAACAAAAAGTCATTTGAAGGAGTAAGGACAAAAAGCAGCTGTAAAGAACTGCAGAAGGATTTTAAGTTAAAGTAGTTAGACACTAAATCCAGTCAAAACTCAGTGAAGAAAAACAAGTGATATACATTTGGCAAGCAGCGGAAACCTAATTTCATATAAAAAAAAAACAGGCTCTGAGTTGACTATGATCATTCAGGACCAAGACATTGGGGGTTACTGCATACAGTTCTGATCCCCTCCCCCCACTAAGAACATACTGGACATTGAAAAGGTCCTGGGGAAGGCAGCAAGCATGATGAAAGCTATGAAAAGTCTTCCTTATGAGAAATGACCAAGTAAGCTAAGACTCCTCTGCATCCTTCAGGTACAGCAGAAATCTATGAGTGGCATGGAGGAAGTGTCTCTGGATCAGTTTGTTGGTTAATCACCAGCCCTTCATGTTTAAGAACTGGATGGCACGAAACAATCTATCAGGATGCAGGTTCCAACTTCCATTAGTCCATCATTAATGTAACATGTCATTAGGATGTGAAACTCCTTGCCAAGAACATCACTGTTGCCAAAAATTTACATGGATTCAGTCAGAGTTTGGATAGATCATGGAAGAGGAATCCTGTATTAATTATGTATTATTAGCTACACAGAAACTACGTCAGGTTTAGTAAGGAGCCAACTAAAAGTAGTTGAAACTAAAGAAAGCACTGGTGTCAAACTCAGCTGTTAGAAGAGCCTGTCTTTCTCCAAGCATCCATTTACAGAACATGGAATCCAGGACTATATGAACTTCTGACAGAATTCAGAACAATCAGTCTTATATTGCAGCAAAATAGAGCTAGGGAGATGGTCCTGGAATGGATTTGTCCTTAAAGCAGGACCTAGAAACATTTCTTATCTTCATAGCTATACACCCAAGAACACTTGGACAGCTTTTCAGTTGGACTCTATGCTGACTGTGCAACACCTTCTAGTTGCTACTGGACACAATCTTAGTAACTAATGCATCTACTTACCTATCCTGGAAGGCTAGGAATCAGAGTGGGAGGGCACATGCCTAAAGGCACCTATCCACACTGCCTTTGGGACTAATCTATAACAGAAATCCTAAATAAAGCCTTAGACCCAGCACCAACATAAGAACAAATGGAACACACACCACATGATACCAGAGATGCCGTCATCTCCTATTTGTCTACTAACCACATCATAAAATTAATTATCCTTTTACTAGGTATCTCTATTCTATTGTTTTTCTATTATGTACAGAGATATTCTGGGGACTAACACACATGGTGAAAAAGAGGATTACCATATATTATAAGGCCTGATATCAAAGACTAATGGAAAAGACACATTGTAACAGCCATACATTTCTTTTTTTTTTTTTAAACAACAACCTTTTTGCAGAAAGACTGAAAAAGAATGTTAGCAAGTAAGTAAAAGTGCCCTCTAAGTTTTTAGCAACACCTACATGTTGAGTGGGTAGCCTCTTCTGTGAGGCTATTTATGCTATTTCAGCATCTTTCCTCAGACATGTATTGAATGAAATCCATCTTAGGGAAAATATAGCATCTCAGAAGACCCATACTGATCTGAGGCTATAATTTGTCTTTTGAATGCTCCTCCATTAAGTTTTTCAGGAAAAGGTCTTTCTCATGTGATTTTGAGATTTTACATGACACAGCTCAACCAAAGCTGTGGAGAAGCTCATAGAAGGAATACGTAGATTATACACTGTCTATTTACCATTTCAGCTGCTCAGTCAGAAACAACACAGAACTGCAATGACACACAGCCCTAAGCATATATAATGCTGTACTTGATACTCTGAATTTCATATTTTATGAAAAATAACTAAAGAAAGGGCACCTTTTCCTTTTCCTCCCCACCTCCCCCCACACCATCACTTACTTTTCCAAAAGCTTAAAGAGACATAGCAATGCAGGTTCAGCATTACATTTAGAACAGGACTGGGAAGTGAGGAAAGCTCTTTGGTTTTGGTTTGTCTTTTTTTTTCCCCCAAAAGCAAAGAAGCAGAAGTACATGAGGATAGCTTATGTTTAAATAATTAAAACCTAGGAGAAGGCTATTAAGAAAAACGATTTCAGAAAGAAGCCTAAAAGAGACAGCATGGCAGCTTATACAGGGTAAGATTTTAGCCTTATTGCAGCTGTACCCAAAACAACCTGTTTTACTGGTTGGCTTACCTTTCCCTTTCTAGTCCAGGATGTGACCAAAATATGTTAATTCTTGTTATGAAGCAGTTAAAAACTGAAGACTTTAACAAAATAAAATTCTTAATGTTTCTAGTATATCTACAAATTATTCTTTCATTCTTACCAGACCTCAAACACCAGAACAATGCCTCTCACTAATCTCTTCCATTCACAGTGTGAATGTTGAACCCTGAACACTGGTCATGAAAACAAGTAAATTTACAAAACACTATTGGTAAACTTAGAATTTCAAAACACCTTTGGCGGGATTTTGTTGTGGGGTTCTTTGTTTAGGTGTTTTTTGGGGGGGGGTTGTTGTTTTTTCTGCCAGGAAGGTTATTCAGAAATTATTGCAGCAAAGTATTTCAAGCTTTCCTCTTCAGAAAAGGGAATCATGATCAGGAAAAACATGTAGAAAGAAATAAAGAAATGCTAAGAAGGATATTAAAATTTCACAGACTATTTTTGTTAATACTTTAATTCGCATCTACTGCATGTGTAGTAATGAAGAGATGTATTAAAGGCTTACCAATAGGATTCATAACATCATGGAATAATTTAGGTTGGAAGGGACCTCTGGGTCTCATCTGGTTCATGCATATAGTTCACAGCAGGGCTGCCCAGCTGAGTTCACTCAGCCTCCAAGGACAGAGATTCCAAAACCCCTGTGATCCCCTGTTCCAGGGTCTGGCCACTACAGGGTAAATTAATTATTGTATCTAACTGCGATATCCCTTGCTTCAAATTTTGTCCATTGTGCCTCAGCCTATTCCCTATGTGTTCCCCAGAAGTCTGGCTCTGCCTCCTCTAGATCTTCCCATCAAGTAGCTATAGACAGCAACAAGATCTGCCCTTTGGCTTCTCTTCCAAAAGCTGAACAAGCTGATGGTTCTGAACCGTCTGAAGACCGCAAAAAGGCCATGACGGCCAAAGAGCTGTCCATAGCTGGTGTTAAGTGCCAGTCCTTCAGGATGATCATGCTGTCTACATAGGCTGGAATCCTTAATAAGGCTTCGTAGCAGAGGCACAGCTTAGCCCAGCTTGTAGGGGACAGAATAAAGTCAAAATTGGACAATGAAGAATTCCCCCAACATAACATAGCTCTTGTATTACTGTAAATGAACTTTGTGCCTGGAAGATACATTTGCACTCACACACTTGGCCAGAACGCACAACTCACCTCTAGTATCCTGAGGGACCCCAAGCTGGATGGTGGCTGCCAAGCAGGGCACCGAGCCTGCAACATGGCACCCCAAAACCTCCCACAGAACCCCATATGCCCCATAGGCACCACTCCCCAGCCTGGCAGGACCCACCACAAACTAAGCAGCCACAGCTGGCCCTGCGGACCTTGTATTCCAGGAGGTAGTCAATCAGGAGATGGCTCCCAACCACCAACCTGCCAATCACAGGCCATGGAACCTGAGGGTTGTGGAACCTTCTAGAGCGTCTCGGAAGCAGCGGAAAGCAGCCATCTGGTGCTCAGGGAAGTGAAGTGCACCATGAGCATGGCATCACGAGCAAATGAGTGAGTAAACAAGTCCTAACTAGATTTAAGGGAAAGGTGATGTGCAGGGAGGGTGATCAGGAGCTGGAAGAGGGGCTGAATAAGCTCCAAGCAAGCTCACCTAACCTGAGCACTGTCTTACACAGTGAGGTGGACCAGATGGCCTCTAAATGTCCCTTCTAAGTGATCTATACCAGTGTGCATGCACAGATTAAACAATATCATGTTAATTGTCTATACCTGTGCTCAGTAACCTGACTGGATGGCTGTGGATAATGCACATAGTAGAGGCGGCAGGGGATGCAAGCGCTAAGTCTGACCAGCCCAGTGCTGGTGTACCTTGATGGGACAATAAGAAAAGGCTAAAGCAGATGCAGTTCTTCCTCCTGCCGCTCCCTCAGGTTCAGCATTGCCTGAGCTGACATTGCTGCCATGCATTTAATAACTAACACAGGGGATTTCTCTGAGGATTTGCTATGTCTCCTTTTGAACCTATTAAGCTCTAAGCAGCGGCAGCATTCTGTGACCAGGAATGCCAGATGCGAACTGCAACCACCTGAAGAGCCACCTCTTTCTGCGAGCTCTGAACCCTTGCTAGTTTTGTTCTAGCTCTTTGATAAGGCAATTAATTCCTCTTCACCTGTCAGACACCACTCATCATTTTCTAATATACTTCTAATCACTCCACTTTTGAGTTTATTGCCACTTTACACGTGTCATTACAGAGTGACAGGACCCCGTGAAACTGTGACTGGCAGGTAGATGCAAGCTTTGAAGAAATTTCAGGCTTAGCTACACAGACCTCTGCTCATGAGGAAAGGTTAGAGCGTGAGAGTATCAGCGTTTCTGAAAGCCCCAAGACAGCTTACTTGTGCATACACTTCAGTCATTCAAGGACCTGGATGGTGCTGTGTTTTTTCCTGATAGATGAGCTGTATTGTCAGGTGTCATTGGCTTTTGAGACTGGAACATCTCATGTTACCTGCTGCGGATCTGACAGATGTTGCATAAGATAGAGGACAGCCTTAGTTCATGTGGGACCTGGCATATGAGAGCTCTCAGTATTAAAAATAGCTGCCCCTCTCAGATCTGTGAGACATAGCAGAAAAGAAATGAGTGAAGACAGGATAATGTCATCCTTATGATTCATGCCATGTTGTGCAGCTGCGACAATTATACTTTATGTCTGACTGATAAGACAAGAAACTGAGATATTTTTCCCCAACAGTGTCAGTGTTTTGTATTCCTTATGTTATACTTTAAAAGAAAACATTTTAACAATTTTACAAATTATTTCTATTATATTTTGAATCCTTCCCAAAACATTAACACCATCAGGATACACCCAACCCATCCTAGAAAGTGGTCCTCTGCCAGGCAGCCTTTCCTTCATCCAGAGAGAGCTCCTGTGTAGCTCCCAAGTTCAGTCTACACCAGGGATTAGATCAACATTTGCCAAATACAGACCTCAAAATCAAAGCACACAAGGGTAGCAAAACACTTTAAAACACTCAGTACCTTTGTAATTATGTATCTAGATGTGTTCTTATATAAAAATACACCACAGATTAAGAAATTATTATTAGTTTATTATTATTGTTTATTTTAATGTCCAGCATAAAGCCTGAATATTCTGAAAGGAAAAAGGTGGTGTGTAGAATACTAATAGCAGAGCAACTAACATACTCAAAATACTGATGGCAGGAATAAAGAAGACTTATCTTCAAAGAAAATGTTAATATAAAATTGCTTTTACTAACTAATACTAAATAGATTACCTTTTTAACACATAGTGAGAGATACACTAAGTCTCCCTAAAATACTTATAATTTTAAAAAAGATGCATTTTTTTCACTGCTGTAAAAGAAGCCTTATTCATTTAGTAGATGATTTGAAGCTCATCAAGAGCTGATGAAAATCTTTAGGTTGACTTCACTGGGTTCTGATAGCTCTTGGGAATTCCAGGCCTCAGCAAAACAAAGGTAAATTCTTAAGATTGAAACAGGATAATCTATATTTCACTTCAAAATATGTAAAAAAATATTCTGGATAAAGAACATTCCTAATCTTTTATCTGTAATATTCTGCCAACTCAATCATTCATCTTCCTGCCACATTTAAAACAAGGAAATGTTTTGTCAGATAATTCTCAAACTGCAGCAGAAGTTTTATCACAGGTTTGAAATGGAAAGTAATGCTGCTGTTAAAAACTAGTCTTGCCGATGCATAAATCTACTGACGTTATTGAGGTTGCCCTTCCAGTGTATTTCAGCATGTTTTACAAGATTTATGGTGAGTACATATAGATGGAAAAACAGATGAGATTGAATAGAAGATGTGACAAATGCATTCTCTCTGCCTCTGCTTTGTCCTGTTCGCACTAGAATGAAGAAGTACTTGTTTATGTATATAAGTATAGATATATAGCATTTACCATTCACTGAAAATATCTTTAATGAAATCTTTGTATACATATAAAAGTGCTCAAAGTTGAGTAGAAAAATATATGAAGTGACTCTTTCATACATTTCAATTATGCCATATTTTTCAATGTTTTTGGAACACAAGAAGATAAAATATCTTTATTCCACAGATACAGCACATAAAGCTAATGGGAACATAGGGAAGTGGGGACATTTTGTTCCTTCAGGACTAAACAAAAGGGCTTCCTAAATCCCACAGCTCCAGCTTGTGGCTTTTCTCTAGGGAAAACACTATTAGAGATGAAAAAATTCTCTTTTTGTCACGAAATACAAAGCACACTCCGTTTGAAAAGATGGCCACCGAATTCAGTGGAAACAACCCATTAATTTCCATAGGAGTTGGATCAGGTTTGAGGTCTCAAACTTGCTACTTGATTTAAGCATTAATTTGATATCTCTGGAAAAGGATCATGGGTGAAGGTACGTCTGCCAAATCTGAGATTCCCCAATGGAAGCTGCAATTTCAAATCCTGTTTGGAAGTGTACTACTTCCAGGTTTTTGATGTAGCTTAAAAATAGCTGTATGATTTACATTGCAGCACACAGGTTAGATTCATATAAAAATGTATAAAATATGTTCCTTCAGCATTGGCTTTTAGGTTTACAGAAAAAAAAATATCTCTTGTCATAAAGGCTGTTCAAAGCTATTCTAGCAGCTCTTTAACTTACCAGCCCCAATGCCATCTCAGTCACTGTGAGGGTGTCTGTAGCAACATGCTATTCCTTTTCAGATGTTGAAAGATAATATGTATGCCTTATTGAAGGTATCTTCCTCCCCTCCCACCCTGTCTTCCCCCTGAGAAATTTTCATTGATAGTGAAATACTAGTAAACCACTCATATGTTGAATGGGCAAACTGAAATCAAGAAGGAAGAACTGATTGTCTCAAGAATTTAAGACTGGATCACAGAACCAGCAAGGAATAGAATCACAAACTCCATTCTCCTAAGGCTGTTGGTTACTTACGTCTTTCTGGTGACTATCACCACTTTTAACAATTTGACATTTCTAGTAGTTCCAGGGCAGGCCTGTTTGAATCCAGGATAATTTAGTGAATAAAATGATCTAAATAAATTGTCAATCTGAACATGTCATACTGTTGCACAGGATTTAGGAGGCTTCTATTTATAAGAATGAGATTTTGCATATGCATTTAGAAATGAGGCACAGCTGCTTTGTTGGTGGGGTTTTTTTCCCCAAAGAAAACTCTTACTGGTGAACGCAAATATCTTTGGGGGATACGGTATAAATACCACTGTGTGAAAAACAGGGTGATGGAGTGAAAAATTCCTGAAGCAGTACCAGAAAATTCACTGATATAAATGGATTGTAATAGGGAGGAAACAAACCCTGGCTGCAGGAGCTGTTTTTAATTAAATGCCTAAGAGCTTCTCATTCATGTCTTGCCCTTGATGCTATCACTCACTGGTTCAAAATTCATCAACTCAGCAATGCTCACTTTCTCACAACCAATGATGGTATTTTTCACATATTCTTTGCACAGCTGTTTACAGACCACCAACCTGCAGCTCACCATTAACTGACACATAATTCTGTTGCACAGGAACAGAGTTTTACCTGCTTCCTTTGAAACATAAGGCACCTGCCCTAACAACTGCTTTTAACATAATCTTCACTTTAGAAGTCTGGTTTAAGGTAACGAAGTGCAGAAACTTAACCTGGACCTTTTTGCCATTGGGAAGGTGGGTAAAATATTTACACTGATTAAAAATAATAGCAAAAATCCCATCTCCTCTTATGAAAATGGAGTAGTTGATATGACCAGAGATGCTTTTTATTACATTGCAAATATTCTATTCACAATATTCAATTTCAGTACAAGTTGCACTATTTGAGACTCTTTGAATAATTCAGGTGCATTCATTTACTCTTGATTAGTGGATCAGGCTCTTCAAAAAGTGAGTATTTATTTTATTTTATGACAACTAACATTAATAATGTATTATCTTTCTCACAAGCTGCGTTTTAAGGAAAGCAATAAAAATACGCAGGGAGACAAGACTTCTGAATAGATATTAAGAAACCATGGAGCCACTTAAGCTGTCATTTTGAAAATGGTCTATTATAACTGCTATTTCTCTGGGAGGAAAAAGACAATCTTGATAATCCAAAAGGGTGAGTAACCTGGGTTGAACAGATGATGCAATGCCAGAGAATTACAGCACTGCTTACTGCACAGTAAATGACAGGGAGGAAATCATATTCTATGCTTTCACTGTGATGAGTATGTGTTTGGAGAACAGCTTTGAGTATTTTTATGAAGTAGTATACGGAATTTCTTTGGATAATCAAATACTGTTCGAAAATTGCAATGAGGAAAAGAAAATAAAATTACTAGAACTAGTAGTAATATTAGTTATGTCAAATGACAAATCACAGTTGCAAAGTCGGATCGTTTTTAAAGCTTGTGTTCGAGGAAGAGGAAAAGGTTTTTTTAAAACTTTGCTTATGCAGAAACTCTTGTGAAGAGGAGCCATTTTTTGCAGACATAGTAAAGAAGAGGCTCCTGGGAGACACAATTAATCTCAGTGAGCTGTGGGCACTGTCAATTGTCCAGATGTCCTTGACAGACTGTACCAGCACATGAGAAGTGACCTGCTCAGTGAGACCAGAAGTGTGTCCAGCTCTGTGTTCTGGCTCTGATAGGCACAGCTGGACATGCTGCTTAGAAGGAGCAAGTGAACTGAGTCTATCTTTGGCTGTGCAGGCTCTCCACAAAACTCCAGTGCTCACACTTTTTGTTTTACCAATATTAGAAGATGTACCCCTGTCCATCCCTTTTAGTATCTGCTTCTAGATGTGTTGTCCATGAATTTGTCTAATCCCTTATTGACCGTGCTGTTGCTATCTCTTTGTACATCCTCCTGTGACAGACATGTAGGTATGTAAGTTAATTTCAACTGATTAAAATGTTGCTATCCCTTCTGTGTAAAATCTTCATCTGTCCAAACATTTTTGAAAAGAAGATTTTCATTCTAGGACATTTACATCATTCTATATTTACATCTCTTTAAGGATACAGTTTTTTAGATCACCAAAAGAGGAGCACCTGACAGCATAAGTTGACTGTAAAAGTTATCATGTTAACATAAATTTTAGTGCTATTTGATTCCCTTATGGCATTCAATTCCTAAAACTTCATGATGGCTTTAGAAACCAGGATGCTCTTTGTTGACTGCCGTCCTTGAATACTCAGCATAACTGTTTTGTCCTCATTTCATTTGTTGATAATCATAGTAAGATTAGAAAGGCTCAAGCACTTCTTTAGCATCATTTCTAACATCATACTTAAATTACCCTAGAATGCAAGCTCCCTTAAACAGAAATTGAGAGGTAAATTTCTTTTTATTTTTTGCTAAAATCTTCTGTGACTGAAATTTTGGTAATTGTATGGAAAGGAACTGCTGTAGTATCCAAAGATATTACCCAGACCTTTTCTTACTCTCTAACTTTTCTTACCTGCACTGGTAAAGAATAGAAGTATGTGATCTAATACTGATTTATACAAATCATCTTTGTTGCTTTGGGATAAAGAATCATAGAATCAAAGAACAGTTAGGGTTGGAAAGGACCATCTAGTTTCATCTAGGATCATCTAGTTCCAACACCCCTGCCATGGACAGGGACATCTCCCACTAAATCATACCACCCAAAGCGATGCCCAACCCAGCCTTGAACACTACCAGGGATGGAGCATTCACAACTTCCCTGGGCAACCCATTCCAGTGCATCACCACCCTTATAGTAAAGAATTTCTTCCTCATATCCAATCTAAACTTCCCCGGTTAAAGTTTGAACCCATTACCCCTTGTCCCATCACTACAGTCCCTCATGAAGAGTCCCTCCCCAGCATCCCTATATGCCCCCTGCAGATACTGGAAGGCTGCTATGAGGTCTCCACGCAGCCTTCTCTTCTCCAGGCTGAACAGCCCCAACTTT
>JARCZZ010013701.1:0-39431 GCA_030323915.1 Brotogeris chrysoptera
AGCAGTAACTGAAAACACTGGTGTTATCAGTGCTGTTCCCAGGCCCAAAATCAAAACCACAGCGCTGCACCAACTACAAAGGAGAAAAAACGACTACTGCTGATGAACCCATGACAAAAATTTAATTCCATAAAACTAATAACGTGTGTGTACCAATATCTGTAGAATTCTACAATTCAATATTTAAAGTTTTTTTGCCCTAGAGATAAAATCCCTCTGAAAATATTCTTGTATTATGAATCTTTTGGAGTGTGTGTGACATGAACCATATTATTAAAGGTATTTTGGTGATTGAAGGTCCATGTGAGTACTACAACTGAGCAACAGTTCCTTTAATCATTTTTTTAATTATTATTTTTAGTGGAGGAAAGAATGCTACAAACAATCTCTGATTTAAGTTGAATTCAGTAAAATTTTCTTGTCCTTTGTTTCTGAGAAAACTAACTCAAAAGCAATTTTCAGGTTTATGGTAATGTTCTTCGGAAAAAATAATTGTTTAGGATTTTTTTTTTTTTTAAAGGTAATTACAAATGTGTCGTGGTTTAAGTCTCTAAAACTCACACAGTCATTCTCTCACTCCCTCCCCCCTCTTTCTTCCCCCAATCCTGGGGTGGGAGGAGGAGAATCAAAAAGAATGCAACTCCCAGAGGTTGAGATAAGAGCAGTTTAGTAACTAAGGTATAGCACAAACCACTACTGCTACCACCAATAATAATACAAGAGAAATACAAAGAAAGAGAATACATCTGCTCACCACCCAGCCCAACCAAGCTGTGCACCCATGCCCTTCCGAGTCTCTGCTCTCCGGTTTTACATCCTGGACATGACATGGTGTGGTATGGAATAGCCTCTTTGGTCAGTTTGAGTCAGGTGTCCTGTCTCTGCTTCCTCCTGGATTCCTCCCTGCTTTCTCCCCTCCTCCCTGGCATAGCATGAGACTCAGAAAGTCCTTGGTCAGACCAAAACACTACTAAGCAGTAGCTGAAAACACTGGTGTTATCAGCGCTGTTCCCATGCCCAAAATCAAAAACACAGCGCTGCACCGGCTGCCAAGAAGGAGAAAAACGACTGCTGCTGCTGAACCCATGACAAAATGTAAAACTAACGAAATTTTTAGACTTCTGTGGAAATGGTTTAAAACCTCTAAATCTGAAACAAGTTATTTTATTTTGCTTTAAAGGACATGTGGACTGACCTAAGCCACTTTTGGTCTTTACCAGAAATAAAAATCTTATCTGTATTTGTATCCATGCATGCATGTATTGATACATGTATCCCTGCATGCATACATTGATACATAATATCATATCTATATGCATCAATTATTCAGCTGGTTTCCATCAACTCTCCCAGTTTAGCCACTGCTCATGTTAGAAGTTAATAAATTTATTAAATTATAAAAAATAATATTGTAAATGTTATTTTTATTACATAACTTTAAAAAGATAACTGAAGCATCCCAAAGAGCTGATACAAACGAAGTCAACAGATTTTAAGTATCTGATATGCCTAAGTCCACATCTGAACAACACATTCTAAGACTATATTTGTTTTCAGGCATACAGCTGTGTTTTAAATCTGACACGTAGAGCACAGCATAATGCACACCAATGTGGTCAGACACAGCTAATGAGCAGAAGAATATTATTATGATCTCATGTGCTCCAATAACATTGTCTTGAGATAGTAAAAGGATGGAAAAATAAAATGTGAAATTGCAGGGGGATAATGAGCAGACAAATAAGGAGATCTAATCTCCTCAAAATAAAGCTTGAGTAATACCACAGGGGACATTTTTCAGCTGAGAAGTCTGACAGTAAACCACTCTGATTTTCTCATTTTAGTACATGAGAAATACTAATACATAAACAGAAAATAAGCTTTAATATCTTCCTGTCTATTCTAAGATCTTCCATTATTAAAAGCACAATAGGAGTTTTGACCTGTTGACATAGTATGAATGGAAGCTATAAACTTCATAGCTATGTCTGTCATTTATTTTACCAGTAACAGAAGGAGTTGGATATAAGGAACACAGCTACGAAGAACAGATGGATTACTCAGGGGTAATAAATTAACATGCATAATATAAGTGGTAATGGCAAGGTATTCCACCCTGGAAAAATTAACATTCTGATTTTTGTTTTTCTCAGACTGAAATCAACAATGAAGCTGCTATTTTAAAGGTTAAGTTGGTGTTCTTTACCTTTAAGGATTTTTCTTTTCAGTAATTCAAACACCCATAAGAAACATGTGCATCCAACTCAAATTTGCCATGAAAGGTCAAAACA
This sequence comes from Brotogeris chrysoptera, assembly GCA_030323915.1. Taxonomy (NCBI): domain Eukaryota; kingdom Metazoa; phylum Chordata; class Aves; order Psittaciformes; family Psittacidae; genus Brotogeris; species Brotogeris chrysoptera. The sequence continues at coordinate 2,292 of JARCZZ010013701.1, forward strand.
TTTTTAACTTCTTATTAACACAAAAAACTACTGCGGTTTTAGTTCACAAAACAAAGCTACTCAAATTTGTAAAAGCAAGAGTTTTATGAATAAAATTCCAGTTCTAAATAAATGGTTCTTTCTTTCAAATGTTCATGGTGTAATATTCCCCATATAAAGGGCCAGCCTGCTTTTTTTAGACAGTGCTCTCTAATCTAAGCAAGATCTGTTAAAGCACACATGAAATTATTGAAAAATAAATCAGTTGCTAGCAGTGTCCAAATGGTTCTGAAATCTGAGACAACAAATAATTTATGTGACTTCATTATAAGGTTGTTCGGGTTTTCTAAAGAGCCATAGTTCAGTGGTGCAAGGTGAAGTTCTGCCTGTATCTGTTGATTTATAAGTTTGGTATTGGACTCTTACAATTTCCTTGTGAATCAAATACACTAAAGTTCCAATGAATTTGACAGAATTTATTTTAAATCACAAAATATATTTTTTAACCATTGTCTCCACCAACACTGAAAATAGAGCATTAATAATATTTGTAGCCTGAGAGCTGATAAATCAGATTATCAGATCATAACAGCCTTTATGGCTTTGGAGGAATAATAACGATTTACTTTTAGATTTCTGAAAGTAGTGTGTTCCAGCTAAACCTGGCTGAAAAGTTTGTTTCAGCTTCAGTTTCAGGATTTTTAATTATGAATGATCCATTTTGTTCAGGTCATAAAGGATAAGCAAAGAAGAGAAGTTCACATATATATATAGGCTGTGTTCTACTGAGATTTTCTGTTTATGTAGCTTTGACTTTGAAAAAATGAAGGGCAATCTTTACATCTTGTGCACTTGTAGCTTCTTAAAACTATCACCATTCAGATGAAGAGCCTGGATAGATGATGTTGACTATCTTTAGCAGAATATTTTTTTCTTTCCAGGACAACATAGAATTAAAAAATCTATATTGTGTCTATTAATTTCTTATAGAACTTGGCCTCCATATCATAATTTTAGATGTTTATTTTCCACAACTAGATAATTAAGAGTGTTAAACATTCTCTTAATAAAGGGAACTTAAAGAGGACTTTCAATATTATGAAAGACCTAACTTGGAGTACTGTGTGCAGTTCTGGTGTCCTCAACATAGAAAGGCCATGGAAGTGTTGGAACAAGTCCAAAGGAGGGCCACAAGGATGATGAGGGGAGTCCTGTATGAAGATAGGCTGAGAAAGTTGGGCTGTTGAGCCTGGAGAAGAGAAGGCTGCGTGGACACTTCATAGCAGCCTTCCAGTTATCTGAAGGGGGACTATAGGGGTGCTGGGGATGGACTCTTCATGAAGGACTGTAGTGATAAGACAAGGAGTAATGGGTTTAAATCAAAATACAGGAAGTTTAGATTGGATGTAAGGAAGAAGTTTTTTACTGTGCGGGTGGAGAGGTACTGGAATGGGTTTCCCAGGGAAGTTGTGAATGCTCCATCGCTGGCGGTGTTCAAGCCCAGGCTGAACAGAGCCTTGGGTGACCTGGTTTAGTGTGAGTTGTCCTTGCCCATGGCAGGGGGATTTGAACTAGATGATCATAATGTCCTTTCCAACCCTAACTATTCTATAATTCTATTCTATGATTCTATAGATAGATGATAGATAGGTAGATAGATAGATAGATAGATAGATAGATAGATAGATAGATAGATAGATAAGTAGGTAGGTAGGTAGGTAGGTAGGTGGGTAGGTAGGTGGGTAGGTAGGTAGGTAGGTAGATAACTGATGGATAGATAACTGACCTAGACATCTTTTCAATTGGTGCAATTTGATTATGTCCCTCTGAAAATCTGATCCATCTAAAATAAAACTGTGTCTATAATACATCATGGTACTCTTATTCCTCTTTAAGTGAGAGCAGTTTGAAAATATGATGCTAAAGCTGATTGCTTTATGAGATGGAAGGGATTTTTAAAGTTTGTGGTTTAGATTTCAGTAAAAATTTTAGGGATCAGTAATTACTACAGCTATTCAGCTGAACTGCTGAATGTGAGCAAAGAACTATATTTCTAACAATTGTACTAAAAAAATCTTTTTTTTTTTTTTTATACTGTTATGATATTAATCTTTCAAATTGGTTTGGAACTGCAAATTTTCCATAGCTCCGAGAACTAGCTAGATACAGGATAACACCTTTTGGGCAGCCAAAATTAATTTACAGGTTCTGAACATCTGAGGCTGACTTTAATAACTGCTATTAGTGACATTTGTAACAAGAATGGAAAGAAAAATCACTGTGCCATTATAAGCTGTGATACATGAAACTAACCTAAATTTTTTCTTTGAGAGTGGTTTTATTGAAGATGATAGGTTTTGTTGGAACAAATGTATTTTAATAATTAATAATTAATAATATCACCTGCAGGCTTTATGGCTTTGCTCATCAAACTGTGGTTTTGATTCTACTTTAAAGAGTAGTAAAGAGGATGAGGGCATTATCATTAATATTTTTGCATCCTTGTTACTAAAATTGGCTAGGTGCAAGGGTTGGTTTCTTTTTCTTTTCTTTTTTTTTTGGTTCTTGAGTGGAAGACCAGACATGTCTATTTACAAGCTAAAGAGACAGACTGGTTAGAGATGGCAATATGAGCTCAAATTAAATTGACACCTTCAAGTACATGCATGATAAAGTGTCAGATGTTTCTAAATATTCCATGCCATTTCTCAATAAATAAAGCACATTTGTGTGTAGAACATATGAAGTGATCTCAATCTTTTTTTCTATAAAATCCTTGGTAACAGAAATAAAAGTCATCATGCTGCAGCAAAGAAGGGTTACTGGCTTACTTACTCATCAACAATACGGTTTATCCAAATAACAATATGGTATTGCCATTAACCTACAAAGCAAGGTGTTTTTTTCAACTCTAATACTGCTTAGATACTAAAAATGAATTAAGTAGGAATATTACTAGCACAAAAACTTGTTGCCAGCGCATCATAAATTACCCAATTGGAAATACTTTCTGTCGAAAAGCGATCCAAAAATAAAACAAAGCAAGAAACAGAATTTAAGAAAATTGAAAGTAGGAAATTAAGATAGGAGAATGAAGATCGCTTCAAGTTAAATATTAAAGAAAAAACAATACTATTAACTAGTACAAGCCCTTACACTGTATTGGCAATTCAGCTGCAATTCATCTCCAAGTGTCTACTTCTGTGTATATAAAATTATGACAAACTGAGGCAATTTTGTACTTAAGTTCTATCTGTGCATATTTCATCCTACAGGAACAAGAAATACGTTGAAGTACAAACTAACAACGACTTTTGGATTTCTACTGGACACTAGGAATTGAAAATTTTTTTTTGTTTGTTTTTTAATAGTTCACATTCAAGGACATTGGAAAAATATCTCAAAAGATACAAGAACTTTGTGTTTGTCACAAAATTTTGGTAATGGGGGAGCTACAGGAGTGGTTTCTGTGAGAAAACGCTAGAAGTTTACCCCATGTCCGATAGAGCCAATGCCAGCCAGCTCCAAAATGGACCCACTGCTGGCCAAGGCTGAGCTCATCATCAGCAGTGCTAACACCTCTGGGATAACAGATTTAGGAAGAGGAAAAACTGCTGAAAACAGCAGCTGGAGGAAAGGAAAATATGTGAGAGAAACGGACCACAGACACCAAGGTCAGTGAGGAAGGAGGGGAGAAGGTGCTCTAGGCACTGGAGCAAGGATCCCCTGCAGCCCATGGTGCAGACCATGGTAAGGCAGGCTGTGCCTTTGCAGCCCCATGGTGGACCCACACTGGAGCAGTTCATGAAGACATGCAGCCTGTGGGGAGACCCCATGTTGGTTTAGTTCATGGAGGACTGTCTCCCATGGGAGGGACCCCACTCTATAGCAGGGAAAGAACATGAGGAAGAAGGATTGACAGAGAGAACATGCAATTGACTAAAACCTCCATTCCTTATCTCATGGTGTTGCATGAAAGGAGAATTTAGAGAAAATTGTGAGTGAAGATGATCCCTGGGTGGTGGAAAGGTGTTTTAAGATTTGCAGTTTTTTGTCATTATCCTGCTCTGGCTTTTCACCAGCAAGAAATTAATTTCCCCAAGCTGTCTGTTTTGCCAATGACAACAATTTGAGGGTAATCTCTCCCTGTCCTTATCTTGGCCAGCAGGCTTTGATTATATTTTCTCTCCCCAATCTAGTTGAGTAGTGGAAGTGATAGAGCAGCTTGTTTGGCACCTGGCATCCAACCAGGGTCAACCCACCACAGAGTCTCAGATCTTTCTATAAGAATTAAAAACATGTGCTTAGTCTCTGACATCCAAGTATGAAATTGTTTAAAGACAAGATATGTGATTGGCTCACCATTCTTTTACATAAAGAAAGAAGGGTATGTTGTACCTAATTATTGCACAACAAATATTGCTCATGTTTGGAATTGCCATGTTCTTGACAATCACCTTTGTGCAGGAATGCAAGATTTGTGTGAAAATAAGAGAAAGAGGAAGAGGGAGAGGAAGAGGAAAGAAAAATAGAGTCAGCTCTGGTTTCATACAAAACCTTCCATACAAAAAGCAATTGGAAGCATTTCTAAAGCCAGGACATAATTCTGCTCCTGCTTAATAAAATTATTACATGGTTACGTCACAATGACTATGTGTATAAGCCATGAAACAAGTAATTTTATTATCCATGGATATTAAAATGCGTTTTCTCTGGAAAAGAAAGGCTTGGATATGAGAATAATCACCAGTCAACTTTTTACTACCAGAATAGGTCATTCTACCAGAGTACTTGTAAAAGGAAAAAAAATATATGAAAAAATAGACAAGCCATGTTGTAGTTGTTTGTTTTAGTTTGGTTTGGTTTGGTTTGGTTTGGTTTGGTTTGGTTTGGTTTGGTTTGGTTTGGTTTGTTTGTTCATTTTTTTGTTTGTTTGTTTGTTTTTTTTTCTCTAAAAGCAGCTTTGATTTGCTATTTCTCTTATCCCACCTCTATCTCTATCCTTCATCTTATGCCCTACGTTACATCTAGATATCTCTTCTCAAACCACCTTCTAGCTTGTGCTATATCTATCCTTGCTATGGATTTCCTTTCTCCATGTGTTTCAGCATCTTTTCTCTTTCAGATTTTTCTAAGAGGCCATCTGCAATTCAGTATACTCTAGAGAAGCTAACTGCTATTAACAAGCACAAAAGTCTTTGGGTAAGTTGCCTCAAGTTATCCAGACTCCAGGGACTAGCTCTACCTGCTTTTGAACACTAACAAAGCAAAATAAGGCTTAGTGTTGCTTTCATCAGGAATCAGTGATAAAGTTAATTAAAAGTGCAGTCTGCCTTTCTCAAATCGCTCTGTAAGGTCTTTAGGACAAAGCACTTAAGCTCTCAGCAGCATAGTTACAGTCAGATAAACAAGCGTTTGTCTATGGTTGATAGCAGCCATATCAGACACATCACCTATGTTTTAATCAGGAACAAAACCATAACATTTTATTTTCAGTTAGATTAAATTATGTGCAGTCACACCATTTTAGATAGAGGTTAAATGTAGCTCTCTGTTGGGACCACATCATGTCTCTAAATGGCTGAGGAAGGAACAGCCTCAGGATGGTTGAAAGTTACACATATATGGGATAGTTATCTTTGCTTACCACTGCCAATAGGATTTAATCCTTTGTAGAAACTGAGTTAGAGTAGCTTTTAAATACTTCAAAATATGAAGACTCAAAAACAGTAGTGGGCATGTCTGTATATATTCTTAAACATAGGAGTAGAGAAGGCAACAAGTGGACTCATTAGATATGTGAGCTATGAAGGCAGAAAAAGTTTATGTTTAAATTGAGTGCAAGAGCAGCTAAAGTAAAAGCTTTGTAGATTTTCATTTTAGTTCTGAGTAAAAGTAAAACTGAAAAAATTCATAGCAAAGAAAAAATACCCACAAGTTCTATAAAAATGATCGCATGAAATTCTGATTGTGCTTCAACTCTTGGTTTAGAGTAGCAGCAACTTCCCTCATGGTTAAAAATATTATGGATCATACAGAAAGTGTAAGTATAGTACATGCATATGTGTGAAGACAGATTTTTATTTTTTTTTACTTTCTAAATGTCTGTAAAAAACACTGAATTGTTTTATGACTCTTCTATTCAAAAACTGAACCAATGCTATGTTTATTTTAAGTGGTCTGCATTTTCCTCTGGCATGCAAAAGAGAACGGAGGGATATGTTCCATTCTACTAAATTTGGAGGGTTGTTTTCTTTCTGTTTTTTTTCAGTTTTTTATTTCTAGCTAGAAAAGCCCCATCCTTTTCCAGCCATATCACTGATGGCTCCTGAGGCTCAGTCACACCAGCTGGTTGGGAACTTTCTCATTATAGTATAAGTAAATAAGCATTAGATGTTCATACTGTGCATGTCTCTTACACTGTGGTTTCTCTATAAGTTTAGTAGATCCAATGGATATTTTGTGTTTTCACTCTAAAAAGCACTATGTGCGGCACATGCAAACTGCTATCAGCTTTATTTCTGCCAGAAATGTCTGTGGTTCTCTATTAACCATTAACTAAAGATCTATGCTTTTGAGTTTAATAACAGTCAGCAAAATTCATTTCTTGGAGAATATATAGTGAAATGTTGCTGGTTCTTCATTAACCTTTTTATCTGTTGCCCAGAAAGTCTTGTATATCTTGATATTTGATTCAAGGTTGGAGCCTAAAGTTATCCATCATTTAGATGTTTAAATCTCTGTCAGTGATGCTCAGAGATATCAATAACATATATCACCCAAGCTACAGTTGCTAATGAACTCCTAAAAATCATGTTTGAAAGAGGTACATTTTAGAGTTTGTGTAGGTGTCTTCCTTCCTCACACATGCCCACTAGTATTCTTAGCTTGTCAGGATTTTTGAATGAATAAACCACTGAAAGTTTCTGAAGGCTTCTCCATACATACACACAATCTTCTGTGCTTTTATACCAGATGTCATTTACTTTTTCATTTTTTCTGATATGAGGAGAAGGAGGAAGAAGAGAAGGTGAGAGACCAAGCAAAGTGAACACACGGGTCTGTGCTTACTGTGGAGAAGATGGGCCAAAGGACAACATTTTGTACTTCATGTTTTGTGGTGGACTTCCTGTCTAGCAACAACTGTTCCATAGTTTCAGACAAGCCTGAAAGAAAGCTTCATCTCACACAGTATGGATCTTACCTTTCTTGTTAGAAGATCCATACTGGCTGAGACTTGCTTACTGTGCACGATGGATATACTTTGTTAGTTAAATGGGGCTTAAGACTGCTGAGCCCCTGGAAACTTGAAAGGCTTTGGGCTTCATGGAAAACTACCCACTGTGCCTAAAATATATCACATTGCTACATACACATTATTTATTACTGAATTTGGGAAAACAAGGTCTAACCTTTAAATATTGTTCAAAAGTTGTCTTGACTCACCATGCTACTGCAGTATCAATCTTAAATTGGTGCAAACACACCTTTGGGATGGTCAAGGATTTAAATTATTTAATGCAAGTATTTCTTTAGAAGACATTACAATCAAAGTCAAGGATATTTTCCTGTTGCTTAACCAGTCAATTTCTTTCACATTATTCCACAGAAATATATATTTTACTGTGTACATAAAATGCTTTCAGGTTTCCAATCTATTGTTTGGATCATGTTGACTAGTTATTCAAAGAAAAGGCAGCTGAGCCTGGGAGATGTTAAATAAATGATGAAAAATGCTTAAGCAAAGCAGTGAAATCAAGTTTTGGCTGAGAAATTATTGTGAACAGCAAATAGTATTTTTCCTGGAAGAAGGCTCTGAGGAATACCAATAGCCAGGTTTCAGTCTGGTTGGTGACTAGGTAATTCATTTTTTACAAAGATTATCATTCCTCCTACAATTGTTTGTCCTTTCTATAGTCTTTATACCAAATAACCTAATATCTCACACAGTCCTCCATGCAGTCAAATCTCAGTAGAGATTCTTTGTTTTGTCTTTCCTTTAGAAATCATTCTTCTACAAGATGTATTTCCTTTATTTCGTTACTCTTCTGTTTAGACTTGTCAATTCTTGATATTTTCTTTATTATACTTTTTTGCAGAATAACTTTATACTCTTGCCCTCCATGACCAATTTTTTGATTGTACCCTCCTTCATAGCACTGCACTGAGTTTGGTTTTCTTTAGGGTGTCTAAAGAGGACAACATTCAGAAGCATGTAAAGACCAATTATATTGTATGCAGTAGAATCTATTCAGTACTATGTATTACTTCAGCTATTAGTATCTCTTCACTTTTGGAGGAAATATAATTAATATTTTTAATTTTAATTAATTTTTAATCATGAGTCAGTTATCAGTTATTTTGATTAATCATCCTGTGGAATACTTAAATCCTAAAACCAACACACCCCACACTCATTAGTGGAGTCATAGCGACAGAAAAATTGGTTCTGTAATTGGCTTGTCAACCAAGAGTGCTGTTGCTTAGTTGCTCTGGCAGTACCTTTGCACCTTTGTGCCCAAGTGCAATGTAATGCCAACGAAAGACTATTTCTATGTACATGTGCTGGTGCTAAAGGAGCAGTACTGCTTTCTGCTTTTCATTGTCTATTTCACATTCTGGGTGAAAGTCTGCCAAATAAAAATTACTAAGTAGCACCATGTTTTGTGTTTGTCATAAAGGGAAACTTAAATCAATAGAATATATAGTTATTTCTCCGTGTTTGTAGATAAATCCAAATGGAGTCCAAATAAATTCCCAAGTACTATAATTTTCCTGAAACAAAATGTTACTGTTATCTCCATTTGTCCAGGGTTCAGCAGTAGCAGTCATTTTTTCTCCTTCTTAGTAGCTGGTGCAGTGCTGTGGTTTTGAATTTTGGCCTGGGAACAGTGCTGATAACACCGATGTTTTTAATTTCTGCTTAGTAATATTTACTCTGACCAAGGACTTTCTGAGCCTCATGCTCTGCCAGGGAGGAGGGGAAGCTGGGAGGAAGCAGAGACAGGACACCTGACCCAAACTAACCAAAGAGGTATTCCATGCCGCAGCATGTCATGCCCAGGATGTAAAAACTGGGGGCAGTTACCCGGAAAAGTTAGTTCACTGCTCGCTCGTCGGAGGGTGAGCAGTTGCATTCTCTTTCTTTGTGTTTGCCTTGTCATTATTATTATTGGTGGTAGCAGTAGTGGTTTGTGTTATACCTTACTTACTGTACTGTTCTTATCTCAACCAGTGGGAGTTACATTATTTCAATTCTTCTCCCAGTCCCTCCAGGAGCGAGGGGGGTGGGGGGAAGGGGTGAGGAAGGGGAGGGGAGACACCAGAGACTGTGTGGTTTTTCTGAGTTACAGCTGGGCTTAAACCATGACAACACTACATAGCTTCACATAGCCTCTTCCAACTGACAAAAATCAAAATGGTAGTTTGCTGAACATGGATGTTTGAGGACTAAGATAGAAAATAGAAGGGTAAGAGAAGCATAAGCTCTTTTCTTTTTGTGGGCTCATCCTCTCTGTCTCCCAAGCAAACTGGAGATATGTAAAGACCTTTGGTCTATTTGTTGTGACAACTGATCTGGTGTACAGGCTGTTTGAAGTATGTCTATGTTCTGCTACAAATATTGAGATGAGGATGATGGAAATTTCTGCCTACAACAGAAACTGAATTAAATTGTTCTCAAGGGCATTTCAGCAGAGTGTCTGCTCTCAAACAGTTCTCCGGTAACAGAATTCATAAGAGAAAAAATTGTGAGGTCTGACACTGCCCTAGCAGTGTCATTATGGGCATGTTAGGGATGCATAGACAGAGCAGAGCTGAGAAGCTGACAGTAACTACACCAAGACAGTTGAAGGGTTCAATGTCTCACCAAGTTCTCCATTGTATTGTGATATTGAAGAATAGCTCATAATAAGTCTGTCAGTACAAATCAACTTCATCCACATTTTGGTTGTTAAAACTACAAAAAAAAAAAAAAAAATCACAGTAATCTCAATACGGTTTTGCTTTCCTCTCCATACTTGTGTCTCCCATAAAGGATATTTGTCCTGATAAACTGCTAGGGAAAATAGCATTGAGGTTTAATGGAAAAGAAGTAGAAAACTTTAGTGTGTTTAGGCATCTATAATTACTATTTGGCAGAAGCTATTTTCTTATCTGTCTTCTATACATTGGATTTATAGAATTTTAATTTTAGGTTTAAATTAAAATTTTAAAATATGAGGTTGTCCTGGACATTAGTCTTGACTCCTGTTGTTTGTGTTCAAGCAGAAAGAATTTAAATACTGTGAATATTCAGTTAACATCTGAATTCTTCTAGTTTAAAAGCTTGTTTTCAAGAAGCAGGAGAATACCTGTTTTGACTACTCAGTTTCTTTTTTACTTGCTGATAATTACAAATGGTTTTGAGCATTTCTTCTCAGTGGTAAGACTTCTTCAAGAATGCTTAAACTTAGGCTAGAAAAACACATCAGAATAATGTTTCTGAGAACTTCTTTTGCTTCTCTACTGTGTTTTTTATTTCTTAGTGTCTCTCCATTTCTGACAATTTGAAAGAAATTTATATTTCCAGCACTGCATGAAGATTCCTGTGTTAAATTAGGGCACAGGTAAAATAGCCATTAGTGAATTTCTTCTAAATTTTAAAACTATGGGTTAATAGCAATCTATATTGATAACAATGTGAAGATGAATATTTAGTTTACTTCATATTTTTAACCCTTCTCCTACGTGACTAAGTTCTGAAACAACAACAATTTACTATATGATAAATTGACAAATTAATTTTTAAAAAAACACAATAAAATTGGCTCAAAATTATTTCCCTCTTTCCAGCAGATTACCTCATCATTTACTCCTTAAAAAAAAATAAAAAAAAAAGAGTAATTAATTTTTTTTTTATATATTTAATTGGACTTATTGGAAGAATTCAGAAACTAAGCACGGTGTACTTCAAATAAAATCTAGAGTCCAAATAATGTTTTTGGACTTTCAGAAGCATCAAGCTACGCAGTACCCCAAAGAAAGTCTTGTAAAAAGTAGGAAAGTGGCAGTAAGGTTCTCAGCATCTAGAAGACCCAGTTCCTTCTAGTTATTTTCTTTGACGATCTGTTGCAGACATTGGTCTGTCCTTACTCTAGTTTTTCTAGGACATAACACACTGTAAGCTCATTTTTGGCTTATATCAAGAAGAGCAATTCTCTTTAAGTCCATCTCATATCACCATGCAGCACTCTGTATTTCTGTTTCTGTCCACCACTTCAGACTACTCATCAGCCAGCACTGGAAGACACAGACCAAACCTAGCACTCTGATTTGGCAGATCTACATCTTTTTCTTTTCAGTCACATTGCTTTTTGGAGCAAACAAGTCAAATGTCTATATTTATTTCTGATGTGATGACAAGTATGTTGTACTTTCTTCCAAAGCCAAGAACACAGCTCAATATTTCCCAGAAATCAACTCTATATTTTATTCTAACCTTAATTTAGACTTACGTGCATCCCCCTATGAAGGTGGTAAAATGAATAAAAGAAGAAAAATAAAAATCATTATTGTTTATAATATCAAAGTAATATCATGTAACATGTCCTCATTTGGCTCAGCTGCAGGACAGGAATTCGATGTTGAAGGGTCATTGTTAATTCTGGGTACTTTCTGATCTTTGTATACCAAATATGCAACTTGCACATATAATACTGGAATAAAGAATCAAATTTGTAATATATCCATGTAGACAAACTCAGAACACTCATCTAAAAACCCATAAAGCACAATGCTTGTCTATTACTGAAAACCTTCTGCAACTTCAGTGTTATTTTGCAGACAAACCAACTCATACAGTTAAAGTGATGTTCATGCTTTCTCCTATTCATATCAAATTTCAACGTTGTGATTAATATTTCTATTAAAATAATTACTTTATGATTAAAATGTTGGTCCATTATTGGTGTAATTAAACCAAGAATCTGACATTATTGGAATTTCGAAGGCTATAAAAGATTAGCGTGTGTGGATGCTGACACAGAAAAAGGTCTTGAAAGAAAATAATTAGAAATGGGAATATAAAAAAGAGAGGAATCATAATCCAGGAAATATTTGTAGGCTCTAGATTAAAAAGAAAAATCAATGATTGTGGCCTTAGCTCCCTCTAAATCCTACTGTAAGACCTATTAAAAAAAATAATTTAGTGCACAAAACCTAAAGTTTCAGCCAATCGATGCTGATTAGATTTACAGTTTAACTGCAGTGTTTATAGTTTTCATCCAAGCATTTTCTCCTAGATTATGTTTCAAGAGAGATCTATACAATAAGAATGGCTTTAATCTCATTTACTGACAAGCTGACTACCACCATGCAATGCAATTTAGCTTTCACAAAGCCCAATATTTCTTTTCTTGCTCATTTATAGCAGAGCTTACTTGGTTTCAAGTGAATGACATTGTGCAGCAGTTCCCCACCAGCAGGTCTCAAATTGTGAATTTTCTAATCAATTCCTATCTACAGGGATGATCATCTGCATCCTGTTAGATCTTTCACGCTCCAGTGAACAATAAAGCTATAAAATGTAGGCTAACAATCGGTGTCTATGTGCATCTTTGCTGAGCCTTCCAGGAGCTATGCTTGGGAAAAATATCGCCTATCCAGAGTAAAAAAGCCCACTACTAAATAGGGCTGGAGAAGCATTTCCCATTCTAGTAGAGTATTTGTTACTCTTGTGGCATTATCTGGCAAAAGAGGAAGTGATACATGATTTATTGACATCTCACATCACTTACAAGTGAGGTTCTCAAACTGCTATAATATGTCAATTAGCTGCAATTTATAACCAGGTGAATCTTGCTGAAATGATCTAGTGCTTCTCCTTGAAGAGCAAACAGTCTATTAGCAAGACACCACAATTCTGCTATCCCTGGCTTTGTAGCCAAGACAAAATAAATCTTTGCTCTTTTACAGATTTTTTTTATCCGTATTGCATTAAAAAAAAAACAAAAAAAAAAAAACAAAACAAAACAAAACAAAAAAAAACAACAAAAAAAAACATAGCTTGTCTGCATCCAGACTAATCTTTATGGAGGGCTCTGAAATGGTGACGTACCTTTTAAAAATACTGTTAAGTTGTATTAGTATTTTGTAAGCAACATGGTACTTGAGTTTATTGTAAAGATCTGTTAAACCATGCCCAAAAGATGAAAAAAATTATGAAATACAGAAAGTCCTAGTGACTGAAAGAAAGCCAGGTCTGAGAAGATATATGTTAAGAGATTACGTTACTTAGTACTCACTGTGTTTATACGCACGCAGTTAATGTATTAATTGCCTAAGATCAGCAAAATTTCCGGGCAGCAATCAACTTTAATATAGTCCTTCTCGACTGCTTAGAGCCATCCTGGGCCAAAAGAGAACTCGTGAAGTGGCACGTACCTTTAAACGAGTGGTTAATTACTACCAGCTATCATGATTACCCTATTTTTTCCCATTTAATTTTTACTTCAAATTATTTAAATGGAAGTCATAACCCTGAATGATGGGGAGGACAATAACTCCAGCACGTCTCTCACTGCTGTTCCACCATGGTCTCAGTGTCTCATCTGCAGCCTATACTTCTGGTTCTTGATACCTCCATTGATGTGCAGGCAACCCAACCTTTCACAGCAGCTCACTCATGTCCTTGTCACCACACAGTGCCTGCCCCTTAAGAGTTCTGCATGCGCTGAAGATATACTGCCACATTAATGTGGGCTTCTGTCTGTGGTGGTGTATCCAGCACCTGGCCTTTCCTCTCGTCCTGCACAGAATTTCAGCCACAAAAAAAGTAGACACTGTATGCTAATGCATAATTTTTGCAGTGACTTCAAAGTTGCTCTTTATATGCTGTAAGGAGCCCCTACACAGGGCGATGAAACTTAATTAAATTGATCAGAACCTTTTTATTATTGGAAATCATAGGTTAAGGATCTAATGTATTCTTAAAATTACATATAGATTTGAAAGACAGTTCAGGTACTTTTTCTACATTCTTTTGGGAACTTATGTAGAATAAACTGCTCTAACAAAACCTATCATTACTAGTGCTTTTGTAACTCAATGTGTTAGGATTTAAATTGCACAATTGTTTACTGCTTGGAAGTTTTTCTCCCACTTTTATTAATTCACTGGTGGATTTCCCAGTCCATATGAAATATGAGAATATAGAGATAATAACAAAGATACAATTGATTATAAAAGTGAACAAGTAAACAGAGACATTGCTTGAAAGGAGAGTGATAATTTGAGATGTGTTCATGGTCTCTTTTACTGTTTATCTGTCTTCCAGTCTTAAGCTCCTTAAGGGAATACTGGGCTAAAACAGTGCTGATTTCTTCATGTCCTTATTTTTGCCTCAGTTTTGCTGTCAGGAAAAAATACGAACGGTTATTAAACAAGCATCTTTTTATCATACCCTCTCCTAAGAAAGTCATAACCCAAATTTTCATAAATAAAACACTATCTGGATTGCTTCTGTTCTTCTCCTACCATGTATGCATAGTCCTTCAAATGATCCGATTTTCTTTTAGGGTATTTCCAGTTTCCAGGCTTCTACTTGGGGGGATGTTGTTATTGTAGCAACTGAGACAAATGTCCATCTCATTTTTTTGTTGGCCAGGCACAATGGGAGAAAACAAGGGAGGGAGGGAGGCAGGAAGAAATGGAAGTAAGGAAGGAAGGCAGGAAGAAATGGAAGGCAGGAAGAAATGGGAGGGAGGGAGGGAGGGAGGGAGGGAGGGAGGAAGGGAGGAAGGAAGGGAGGAAGGAAGGAAGGGAGGGAGGGAGGGAGGGAGGGAAAGAAAGAAGGGAAAGAAGGAAGGCCTTGAAAAAACATTATAAAGATTGTTGGTACGATACTTTATATGCATAAATAATATTTTTTTGTGACTTACCTCAGTCCTCACTGTTTGTGTATTTCTTAAGAGTTCACCTGAAGTCTTTAAACAGATAAAACCAGAGCTGCATCATGACACATATACATAAATACATTTACAGGTGATTGTGAATACTTAGATTAAACACAATACAAATATTAATAAACAATCAATTCATTATGTCACCATAACTCTTTTTTTGGATTTACATCCATGATTCAATGATTCAATAGCTTCAGTTAGAGTATCTAGAAAGTTCCTAACTTATTGACATAAACTATTGAGATGGGATAGCACTTCAAATTTCTGAATCAAGCATGCTGATTTGATGTGTGTCTGTGCATGAGAGATGAGGCTCAGATCCTCTGTGTGTGAAACCACTAACCACAGATGGTTCAGGAGGCTGAAACCAATCTGATGGGAATAATCCCTCCCCATAAGGAAATTTAGCAATAAAATCCAGAGTGTAATGGCAATTTGATTTTTCTTCCAAAACCAATGCACATATAAGAGTTTACTGCTAACTAATTTTATCAGTCTTTTACAAAGAAAACTGAAGTTCAAGAACAGTGGAAATTACACCATTTTGTAGTGTCATTGCTAAAAGACAATGGACTAGTCTGGAAGGATCAACAATAAGAATAAGAAAATGTTTTATTACCCATGATTCTTTCACCACTGGATCTTTCAGTAAGATTGCCAGTAAAGTAAGGTGTCCCACAAAAAAAAAAAAAAAAAAAAAAAAAAAAAAAAAAAAAAAAAGTGATATTGCTTCTGCATGGAGAGCAGGAAGAACAATTTTATGCTCTATGTCAGGAAAAACAACTTGCATTTTGAATGGGTGGGACATGTTTAAAATATTCTCCCTTTAATATTTCCAATCAAAATTCTCCAAGCATTTCACCTGTACCCAGAACACTTCAAAGCTGCAGTTCTTTTGCTCATTTAGGCCAGTTCCACCTGGAATACGTGCTCATGTTGCCTTTCCATGGAAATCATTATATGAAACGTAGAGCAACAGGAGCTTATTGAGTAGTCAAAGCATTCATGAGAAATAGCTGTATATGGGAAGGAAGAAGCAGATGTAGACCCTAATGAATGTAATTTTGTCCTCATCTTACTTGTTAAATATTTAGCAGTAAAGGAAACTGACATGGAGAGGAAAAGAACTACTTGATCAGTTACAACGAGAGTAAGAAGATGGTAGTAAAACCAATCCTCTTGAGTTTTAGTCTTGTTTTAACTGCAAAATCCCCCCCCCCCCTTATTTTTTCTTTAATGCCTCTACAGAATTATTTTATTTAGGTTCTGATTCCTTTTATAATGTGAGTCACAGAAATAAAGCTCCAATCTGCCTTTTTTATTGATCATGTAACAACTAATCAGAAATTAAATGCATGTGCTGATTAAATGCATCAGCTGATCCTCAAATAATTTAAAACCTTGGAGTAATATTTGACTCAACAATCTTATGCTGATTTAAGGCCATTTGGACATAGACTATATACTATTAATTAAGACAAGAGTTGTAATTATCAAATTCAGTTACTGCAGGTAACTGGGAGATAAGCACCTGCATCAGAAAAAAACGATTATTTTCTCTCTTGTTAAGAATATCCAATTACTTCTTTCCCTGTGCCATTTCCCTATCATTTCCTTTCCTCCCCAAGAAAGAGAAAATCACAGGTAGGATGGATTTGAGGTTTGGATTTTATTTGTTTGATTTCAATCTTTAAATGGTTTTCTCTGCACTCAGTAGCCGTGCATCTTGTGGCTTATTCCCTTGTCCTTATTGGCTTTGGCTGGGTGTGGAGTGGAGGAAGAGCAAACCTGTCTGGTCAGCTGGAGCTGCTGCCTAGACATCTGCTGAGTATCGTCTTGGGATTGTGTTTATCACCATCCCAAAAGCAGAGCCATCTGGACCTCATGTAACTGAAACATAAGATGTCTGTAATTTCTAGAGGCATCAAAACTGCAAAAATAAGTTAATACCATACCTCTTATACCTATGAACAGTTTATTTTGTGACACTGTCTCTCCCTACAGCACATAATACAAAAAATAATGTGTGTTCTTTAAAGCACAGACACCTTTAAAAGTGATTAATTTAACTATAAAGATGTATTTACAGTGCCATGACAGCCAGATGACTATATCAGGCACCAACCTTTCTGGTACCAAACAATTTATATATATTTTAAGATTGCATGTCACAAATTAAGGAAATAATTTACTGTTAGGAGATTTCATCCATTGGAAATTGTAATAGAACTTCATAAAAGCACATACATCTGAATCATTTTGCACTGGCCATCAATCTGAAAGATAAGAATGAACTAAAAAATATGTGATGTTTCATCAGGCTCCAGGATCTAAATGCAATATTGAACAGTAGAGGTAATATCAAAATAAAATATAACTTAATCATTAGAGTGAAAATAATCTTTGTCCTTGGAAGCTTAAAATATATCTTTGTACCAAGTTAAGCCATTTTGAAGTATTCGGAATAAAGATTCTTTTTTTTTTTTTTTATATATACTTTTATGCTGATATAACTGATTATATGATTGGTATTTATCTTAAATTTTCACCAACATGGTTACATTTATTGTCATAAATACTATGTATTAGAAATGACAGTCAGCTTTCAGTAGCCTACTGATATCAAAACCAACTTACAGTGAATTTAAAGATCTTTTAATACTGGTAATTGTGAGCATAGATTTACAAATTCATGTTATCTTCCTGAACAAATTTAGATTTAGAATTAAAAATTAAGGTTTAGATTTACAAATTCATGTTGTCTTATTATTTTCTGTGAGTTACCAAGTACAAAACTGAATGATATTTGACAATTATAGGGATTTTACGGACAATCATATGACCTGTTGTCTTTTGTGAATTGTTTGGACACTTGGCCAATCATTTTCTTCTGACAGTTTTAATTTGTCAGTTGACACTTACTGGCTGTTGAAACATAGAGGCTCAGTTACCCTGTAAGCTGAGGTCTTTACTCTAAATGCCTGCATTCCTATTTATTAGTAAGGAGTTCACTCTAATGCTAAAAGAAAAAAAAAAAATAAAAAAAGAAAAGCATCCTTTATTTTAAGTTTTTATATTAGCAATATGAATTCAGGATCTAAATGCTCTAAAAAAAAGGGGGAGGGGAGCTAGGGGTAAGAAAAATCAATACTTCTTATGTTTCTTACACATTTCTAAATAACAACTACGAGGTTTTTTTGGTTCTGACAAAATAGAAAATGTCATAGAAAATGTCATAGAAAATGTCATAGAATAGTTAGGTTTGGAAAGGACATTAAGATCATCTAGTTCCAACCCCCCTGCCATGAGCAGGGGAACCTCACTCTAAACCATGCCACCCAAGCCTCTGTCCAGCCTGGCCTTGAACACCGCCAGGGAAATAGCTGAACTGGGTGAAGAAAAAGGCAAACAAAAAGTGCCAGAAAAAAAATCTTATATCCAGTGAAAAACTTTTTCAATCACCAGGAACACACACACATATATACAAATTTATATAGTATCTGAGTGTTTTTTTTTTCTACCAGGTTGGCTTAGTTGTATATTGTGATCACCTATCTAATTTGAGCTGGAATATGATGAACCCATTTATGATTTCATGTAAAGAATAACATGCAGTATTTCAGGACATCTGAGTTTTTAATGGCTACTCAGACAAAATAATATAGAATGTTAATAAGGTTTATAACTAAAATAGATAAGGAGACAATAAATCTAATAATACTCATAAATATGAACAAACAATAGTGAATGAGCACACAGAATTTTTAGTGGTTTTAACATAAAATAATTTTGTCAGACACTATAAATTTAAATGATATGCTAAATTATTGCGTGTAATATAGCACTCCTATACAATTCAGTATTTAGAGACTTTAGTGTCCATATTATAATTTTCAAGGCACTTAAGATAAAAATGTTTCACCAGGTTAGTGTTTCTTTCTTAATATCCGTAAGTGGTTTGGAAATTCAGGCACTTTACTTAAGATAAAAATGTTCTACCAGGTTAGTGTTTCTTTCTTAATATCCATAAGTGGTTTGGAAATTCAGGCACCTTTTCATATACATTGAAACTGGTTTCTCTACACACTTTAAAAAACAACATTTGAAATTCAATCCACTAACAAGTCAATATCGTTACTGTAGTTATAGGTGCTTGGTTACCATCTCTTTATGTCACTGAGGAAGATGATGTTCTGAATCACCATCATTACGCCACATAATGATCCTGACCCAAAACTGACATCAGCTGGAGTCAAACCCGGGCCAACTAACCCAACATACCTAAATAAAACTCCAGGCAAAGAGAATCCCAGTTAATTAGCAGCAGCAGCAGCAGCAGTAGTAATAGTAGTAGTAATTTATTATTCTCTTGTCAACATGTAAATTTTAATTTAAATAGGCTCCATTTTCCATTTTGGCACTTTTTTTTTTATATATACTTTTGGAGGGCTTGGTAGGGAACTGAGAGATGTTATGTTTGGTAAATGACCTCTTCAAAATCTTGAATTTTCTTTAGCCATATTGGCCGCTTATTATAATTTTATAGCAATGTTCTTAATTTAATGATCTTTTTAATAGTAATTTTTCAATTCGGTCTCCACTAGATGTGTTTATCCCTTCAGATTAACTACTAATTATTTCAGTGATAGAATTCCAGTTTTACTGTCTATGGACACACCATATAAATTAAACTACTTATTGCTTTTGAATAAAAAAACCCACCCTAAGTTATTAATGCGCTCATTTCTGAGTTGTTGTTTATTTTCTTTCATTATAAATGATTTATGTGATTCATTAGATTGTGGTAATTATCATTTTAGACTCATGACTTTTTTATTTATGCAAGCTTTGCTGGTGTTGATGAAGTACATTGCTATTTACAAGTCAGGTTTGATAAGCAGTAAGTGCAGGATAATGAATCCAGTCAAATTATCTATAAAGGACAATGAAATGCATTGTAAATGTTCCATCCCTGGCAGTGTTCATGGCCAGACTGGACAGACCCTTGAGTAGCATGGTCTGGTGTGAGGCATCTCTGTCCATGACAGTGGGTTGGAAGTGGATGATCTTAATTTCCTTTCCAAACCTAACCATTCTTTGATTCTATAATTCATAGATAAACCCTAGCTTGATATTACAAAACAATTGCATTATCTCTTCAGAGGAAAGAGAGAAGCTCTTTTATCCACTGCTGTACTATTTCTAGAAATAAAAATATATTCCTAAAAAATGTGAATAGCATACTACTACCACATAATCATTAGTAGGAGGAGATTGGCTAGTTTAGCAAATCAGTACAGAAAGACATCACATGGTGCATTACTGAACTAATCAGTGGCATGATCAGCTTTCCACTTTTCCTCAACATATTCAGCCCCTTTTCCCTCCCCTGCTTTCTGCTTAGCTGTATAGATCTAGCTAAGACCACCAATCCACCTTTGAGCCTATGGTTCAAATCAATTAGCCCACTCCTTTTAGATGATCTCCCTCCTCCATTTCCAAAGATTTCAGCATGTCAGTCTGAAACTGTCAATTCTGTACAACTGTGCCTCCACCACCTCTTTTGGTGGACAAAGTTCAATATTTCATTTTTTTCCTCATCAGATCATTTAACTCTAACCTGTATTACTTTTTCTCCATTGTCCTGCCTGTTTGTACCAAAGCACTAATTATTAATTTTATGCAAAGATGCACACAAAATATTGTTCCATTTTCTGTTTTAATTTGTTAATGACTAACTTAAAACATCAGACAAAATAAAGTGACTAGCCAAGAGACAAATTTTGTATGTTCCATATAGTCAGAAAGGACTTACATAGTCTTGAAATAAAACAGATTCGGAATCAGTAAAGAGGAACATTCTCTTCCTTTGTAAGCATAAGTTTTATCTGTGGGAAGAAAAAACCTTCCTCTTAAAGAATACCTAAGATGTCAGACAGATATTTTTAATGAGATTATCAAGTAGAAACATTATTTCTATTGGGATTCCAGAATTATTTATTTATTTGTTTATAAAAGCTTCAAAATGAAATGAAATAACAACCACAATGGCTTCATGCTAGGAAAAGGGATATTTTTATAGCCTAGTAAGTGAAGATATTTTTTAAATTAATGTGAATCAAACTAATCAGTAAGGAAGTTAAATTCTTGTAAAGGCAATTTGGCAGAGTTTACAGCTCTGGCAGCAGGGGAAAGAAAAAGCAATTTCTTTTCTTCCAGTTAATTGTCTTGTGTTACAGTCTGAATGCAGCTGACATTTTTTGTTTTGAAGACTGAAAATGCACAATATTTATCATTATTGTTTAGATTTAAACCTACAGCTGATGCCAAGTATGCTACCTGAGACACCATGGGAGCAAATAATATCAGAAAACATTCAAAGAAAGTATTCATGTCAGAACATGTCAGACATAATTATGAAAATATTTTTTAATATGTCAGTGTAAACCAATCTCAAATGTAGTGGATTTAGTGCTTTGTACTATGCAGATATATTTTTGTGTCTTACTTCCTAATTGCCCCATAATTTTGTCTTGTCTATGTAGAGGGCCTTAGATCTTTGAGCTAAGATGTGCACTGCAGCTCCCACAATTTCACAAGCCATGCTGCGTCAGGCTAACAACCCTATTTCCTATTTACCCCATGGGTTGTTCAGCTTCATTTGCAGTGAATGAGCTGTAAGCAAAATCAAACCAACTTGCATCCTTGGTGGATCATCAAAGTTCTTTGTAATCTGCTTATGTATATAAGACTGAATAAATGTATCAGCATTACTTAGCTTACAAGGTAAATGAGTGTAGCAAAATGCGGGGCTATGAAGAAGGGCAGTGACATCTCTGAGATTGTATGGAGCCCCATACATGGCAGGACCAGCCTTGCCCAGTGTGCCAAATTTCTGTGACCCACTTGTCTACAGACCATTTATTTGGCTCAACACTCCTGTGCTTTTCCTTACCACTGCTCTGGCTGTACGCAGGTCAAGAGGTTAAGTGGCTGTCAGAGTCTGTGGCACAAATATTAATAGCAATTAACAAATGGCTTAGAAAACTTCAGCAGATATCACCCTTACCTACAGGTGGTAGGTTCTAAACAAAGGGAAGAGGCACTGTCCCCTGTTTGATATGGGGGGGTGCATGGACTGCTTTTTATTTTATACTGAGCAAGGAAGACAAGGAAGCAGCAGGGGATTGATAGCACAGTGATTCTTGGATCAATGTACTCTGGAAATTAAAGAGTTAAATTTCTTTTTCTGGTTTCAGTACCTTTTGAATAACGGAGATGTAAGTAGCAGCTACAGTGGGGGACATTTCACACGCTGGTATATTTGGAATTTATTTCTCTTCTCAACAAGAGTCAGTACATATCCCCAAACTCTCTGTATAAGTACCAACATTAATTTATGCTACAAAGCACAGTCAACAAACGGGTTTCATTTTCCACACTTGTGTAATCAGAGTGTGGAAGCTTTGTGTACTGACTCTGGCTGGGACAGAGTTAATTTTCTTCTTTGTAGCAGTCTGCACAGTGTAGTGTTTTACATGGTGACCAAAACACTTGGCAGCACACCAGTGTTTTAGTTACTGCTGAGCAGTGCATACATGGAGTCAAGGTCTTTTTTGCTCCTCATACCACCCTACCAGCATGTAGGCTGGGGGTGAGCAAGTGGCTGGGAGGGAGCAAAACCAGGACAACTGACCCGCAACTGGTCAAAGGGATATCTCTAACCATATGAAACCATGTTCAGCAATAAAAGCTAAGAAAAGAAGGAAAAGGGGGACTTTGTGGCTATGGCATCTGCCTCCTCAAGTAAGTGTTAGCATGATGAAGCACTGCTTTTCTGGAAATGTCTAAACATCTGCCTGATGGTAGGAAGTTGAAAATTAACTCATTTTTCTCTGCTTGCACATGCAGATTGGTTTTTTTTTTTTTATTAAACGGTCTTGATCTTGACCCATAGGTAACATTTTGCATTTGCTCTTTTGTTTCTTCATCCTGCTTGGGGGGAGCGAGTGAGTGACTGAGTGCTGCTGCTTAACTACCTACTGGGGTTAACCCACAACCCCTACAAATATCTATACATAACTAAACACATACCGATTAACTGAATGCTAACTAATTTTATGGTGGTTTATGGATCACCTCTTAAGTCCTACTTGGCAACATGGGGGAAAAAAAGGAACAACAGAAAGATTTGTAAAATAGGGTTTGCATAATACAGTTCTTTACTTCTTAAGCCTGAAACCAATCTTCGTGAGGTGGACAAGTAAGAAATTGCTTGGTTTGAAGAATCAAAGGGTGAGAGGTGAAAATTCCTTTTCATGTTTTATCAGTAATTGTAGAGGGTAAGGCAGGGATGTTTCCATTTATTAACTCTGTTGTATTTGGTTATTATAAACTTTATTTTTAATTAAGCATACTATAACCCTGTTGAGCTGTAATCACATATGAAAGTCATTGAAATAAAGTTCAGGCTTTCTTCGTTGAGGTGATAACATTAAAGTTTTCTGGCATTTGCATATTTTTACAATTGACCTCCCTGAAAATTACTATTAAGAATGATGCAAATAGGAGAAGTTAAACGATTTCTACTTAAGGAAGACTTACTTAAAATTCCACAGGGGTTTGTAGAAACTCATGTTTTGGTATTCTCTGATGCTCTTATCTAAGGGGGAGAGGAGGGGTGAAGGCTCATACATCTGCAATGCACTTTCTTCATTTACTTGACAAATGAAATTTTAGATGTATCTCTGAGGTTCAAAGTTCAGGGTAATAAGTCTTAGAAAATGCATAGTGTTTCTAATATGTGATCTCATATGCTGTTCCATAGTTTCGTATGAGACTTTGGGATATAATCTTTGTGAACAGTGATGTTTGCATGCATGCATGTGCACCAAATGTAAATTTCATGTTCTACCATAATTTTAGTGGGTTTTTGCTTGAAACAAAGAGATCATTTGAACATATAAAATGGTGACAATCTGGTCCATGATAATAGCAAAAAGAAATACCTTTTATTGCATATTTCTATAATAAAAGGTTTTGTTCAGTTTTTCACAATGCTTAACTTTTTTAAACTATGAAAGATTTATACTTCAATAAAATTCTGTGCATTTCAACAGAAATAAGTCAGACATTAGGAACAATGCAAGACTGAATAGAAAGGATGTTATGCCTGCCATATTTATGAAATATCAGTACACGGGGTTATAGTTTTAGTATCCTCATTCTATGAATAAGAGACTAAAAGAGAACCTTTACATTTTTACAGATTAAAAAGAAAAAACAACCCAACGAAACACCTGAATTTACAGAACTTTGAATATCAGTTACCACAAGTACAACAGATATCCACTAGGTTTTGGAAATAATATCTTCAAGGGTCTATGAAATCAGTGAAGCCTGAGCAACAAGGAATGGAAAAGAGAAGACAGCAGTGGTATCTACAAGTAGACTTATGTTTTTGCAGGTGCCAAATGAGTCTTGCACATGCTCCAAGGTCTGAAATAGATCTGCCTCTATTTTGAAGCACCTAGAAGCCATTTATCTGTATGGCAACGTGCTTGACAAAGCAGCAGTGCTGAAGGGAAGAAACTATAAGCCCAGATTTATAACTGTACACTTTTATACCTCCACACTTCTGCACTGCTTACCATCGGCCTGGACTAGAGTTAGAATTAACTTGACTTCCTGGAACAAGCTTTATAAGCATAGTCTGCAAAACTCATTTTGAAAGATACCTTGTCATTTGCCTCTCATTCATAAAATTAGGACATATATTTCTGATAGTTTTGAAAGTTCAACAAAAAGTGTTATTGTCCCATGGCCATTTGTCACTGTGACTGAAGCCTACATACATCTGCTTCTGTGCACTAGTAGCTGAAACTACACTTAAAGCCGACAAAAGTACTGTGACTGATTTCACACTGATATGAATTCAAATCCCATCGTAAAAATGATACATGTAACTCAGCTGCAGGCATACAAATATTGACAGATAGAAGGAATTAATCTGTGGGGACAGTAGCTTCTTTAATTTCTAGTTTTACCTATTGAAAATGCAGTTAGTTATACCATCAGTAGCTGATGCTTTAAGTAGATGAGGCCTTAAATATGTCAATAGTACTGAAGTATCACATGATGCTAGGTTTGGTTTTGTGTTATTTCTCAAAAATCTGCGAAACAGTGATTTCTGACAAACTACTTTATTCATACGATGAAGTCAAGAGCTTAAGTAAAAAAAAAGTTTCATAACCTGCATAGTCTTTAACTCCACAGTCTCAGGCAAGAGAGTGTGGAGGAGCTGCATACACAAAACAGTCATAAAGATGGTATCTAGAAAAGTTGCAGCAAGTTCTAGCAAGTTCAATCAATTCTATCTTTTCCATAGGGGAACTGAGTCTCATTAAGTGCTCAAAAAAGGACTATTATTGTACAGCAAAGGCTATTGCTCCCTGTAGAATCTCCAGATATTTTTTTCAAAGGCTGGAAAATATGCACCTGAAATGAGGAATTTTCATAATTAAATCCATTAATTTCTGTTCTAGTAAACTGTCTGCTCCTATATGAATTACAGAGTTTGTGGATGATTCTGTAGAATTTAAATGTCTTTCATTCTTTGAGTGATGAAATAGATACAGGGGGACAATCTACATTCCTTATCTCCTGATAGGAAATCTATTGAAAAATGAAGTCTGCTATTCTGTTAAAATCCATTCTTGCAGTTTCATATTCATAAGGAGGGGAAAATTCTCACCCTGCATAAACATGCTCTGCAGAGAAGTTAGTAACTATGACGCACTACTACAGTAACAAAATGCTAAACCCAAATCAAAATGTACAAAACCAAAACAAAGCAGTTCTGTAAAGATTAGGATTACCTCTTGAGCAAGGAGAGAAAAATGTGAAAATTAATATTCTATGATTATGTGAGCATGATCCCCACTAACTGATGCATCAAATGAATAAGGGTTGAGGCAGAAATCAAGTATTACACTACAACCAGACACAAAGAATGCTTTTGCATCTTTTTTTTTATAATTTTTTATGGGAACTCCTAGAGATAAGTTATTTTGATATACTCATGGGCACTAGCAAGAAGAAAGATGCAAAATGCAGTAATTTGTATTGCATCTATGAAAATATAATAGTACAGACATTTCAGACATTCACACAGCTCTGAAATACTGCTAATCAGCAGAAATTAAGTATGGAATATTTCAGACCTGCTGACAAATATTGGTGAAGCTAAGTACATGTGAAAGAATGTTTACTTTTCCTGGAGCGCTGAGCCCTTAACTCTGACTTTAAACGCAACAGATTGTCTTTGCCTCCTTGGAAATTGCAATTGCTTAGGCAAACTGAGATGTTGATGTCTAATTTATAATCTTGCCTGATTTTGTGAAGCTTGAAAGATTTCACCCTGGATATGATGGCATTTAACAGAGAGTTTTGCTTTCTCTTATGGTTTACTTTTTATTCTTACAAACTCCTTACTGGAAGTAATTTTGGAGCTAACCCTCAGTCTCCATTCTGAAATTTTGACTTTTCTCATTAACATACTTCTCATATGACCTGTAACTTAAAAATTCATCACCTTCATGAAAAAAATCCTTCAGATAATCAGGAACTTTTCTTCAACATGGGAGGCTTAATAAGCTGCATTTCTATTTATTAATTGTCTGGATCCATTCTGTGGGATATCTGTTCCCTTACTAGAATGAGTTATCTTTATGCTCCCCATTCTGAAAGTCAGCAAAATTTATTTTGAGTGAAATGGTTGTTAGGCACCTATACAACAACACCACTTATATTTTATTGCTTTTACTTCTTTACTCTTTTTAGCTTTAGCAGTCTTCTGATTGATTTTATGACCTGCAGTCATATAGTATAAAATTGGTGAACTGAATTTAGTCTTTGTGCTCTATCAGTACACTGTAGAACTGTTAACTGCATGAAAACCAATAAGGCTTGTTTGTTTGCTTGTTTAATAACTTCAGCTATAAAAAAACTCGGTAAATAATTTCTCAGCAACTTTTTTTCCAGGCAAATTTTTCACTTGGTTCTACTCAAGAAAAACAAACCAAAACAAAGCAAAGTAGAGCAAAATGAAACAAAACAAAACAAAGAAAACAAAACAAAAGGAAGAAACAAAGACTAAAAAGACAAACAACCCACCAACAACCAAAACCAAAAAAAAAAAAAAAGAAAGAGATCTCAAATTCCTGCATCCTGTGACTATCAATGAGGGTCATCAATGCCTCTAAGTTTGTCACGGAGGTATGTGAAGACCTGAATGGACTTTCTATTTGCATCAATAAATCACAGGAAAAAAATGAAAGGATCAAATTAAAGATCAGGAATAGGAACCAGTCTCATGCTCTGTTGCTCAT
Organism: Brotogeris chrysoptera; assembly: GCA_030323915.1. Classification (NCBI taxonomy): domain Eukaryota; kingdom Metazoa; phylum Chordata; class Aves; order Psittaciformes; family Psittacidae; genus Brotogeris; species Brotogeris chrysoptera. The sequence continues at coordinate 29,602 of JARCZZ010013701.1, forward strand.
AAAATCTCTTTGAAAAGTACTCAAGGGAGTGAGAAGATTCAAGAATGTATTCTGATATTAGAGACTATTATTTAATAGTGATAAACTCAAATTAAGGTCCATCATTCAGTAAGAGCTTCTAACTCCCTAATGGAAAAAATAAATAATTCTTAGTCAATTTATTTTTTAAATAACTTCATGTCAGAAGTAAAATTGTTCACAACTGCTGTATCTCACAGTAGGAACTATAATAATTCTCGGCATCCCATTCAAGATAAAAACAAGCTTATTGGCAAATATCTGTATATTTATTTTGTGTTCTATTATTTATGTCAACTTATTTTGGAAGTACCACAGTTTTTCATAGCAACTTTTTCTCTCTCACTAAAACAACAGAATTTATAGAAGTACCCACATTCAAAAACACACACAGGGAGAAACTAGGTATCAGTTTCCCCCATACTACAGCCTGCTTAGGATACTTGAATTCAGCCATACTGATCCTGCCTGTTTAGCAAACAATTTTTTTTTCAATTCTAACTATAAGAAGTTGTAATTTTGTATACATGTAAAGGCACAAGCACACACATATACAAATACATAAATCCATGCTTCAGATGAGCAGATCCTTATGATACTTTTTGGCAACTACATGAAATTACTTAACGTTTTTCCTGAGCTTTGCTTCACACTCAAACTCTTCATTTTTTCCTTCTTAATAAAGTGCATGACTTTTACCTTGGTGTAAAAATGAAAGAACCTGGGTAAAAACCACATGACAATCTGTAGTCCTTTTTTGATAACCTAGTATGAAGCCAGAAACACAGTTGTTTATTAAACTGATTTAGGTTTTTTAATGGTTTTTGCACTCTGAGTTTCTGAGCCAAATAGAAGTTCTAAGATAATTTTATAAACCTGGGGGGCCATCCAAGCTGCCTAACTCTCAGTAAATGGGGTAAATTAAGAAGAGACTTGTTCCGAGGGTCAATCCAAAAGCGTATATCCTAGTATTCTGTATTTAAAAGACTTAGGTAACAGCAAGAAGTCTGCATCCAAAAGCCAGCACACCTCTAAGCATCTGCATTAGGCAAAAGAAGCAAACAAAACAACAAATAAATCTTCATAAGAAGTGTGTCTCTCAAATGGATGGACAGGTTAAAACGAGCCAACAAACAAAACAAAAACAACAAAACCCTTGATTGTTTTTTCTTTCAAAAAAAGTAAGCTGAATACCTGACCTTTATCCCACAAAATTCATAATTTCTTAACAATCAGATCCTCTTTCTCATTGAAATTGAAGAACAATTTTTTTGAACAAAAACCAAGGGTTTTTTTTGAATGTTAAAATGTGAAGAGAAAAATGCTTGGGTTTGTATACATTCTTCAACAAGTATTCATTTTCATTTTTGATCCCAACCAAAAGTAGCCCTGAGTAGATCTTATGTTATAAAATCTTATAATCAAAAACTTGCAACATTGTACTTTTTGAACAGTTGAGGAAAGTTGAAAAGGCAGGAAACCTTATCTAGCGCAGTGACTGGAGAAGTATATCATAGTGAGAACAAATGGTGATACATATATTCACTTTCCCGTTGTACTTAAAAGCACTGAGTGTCAGCCACATTTCCTGTAGACATGAAATGCTAAACCTCAAACAGCCAGGCCTCTGCAGAATTGGTGAACTTTCTATCAGGATAAATATCTCAGTTAGCGGTCAGTTCAGCTGTTTCTATGGTTACAGATTAATTCAATGGTTAGAAAGGCAAACTTCAGTATACATTTTCTTGAACCAAGGACATGAGTCAAAGTTATTATCATGAGGGACAGCTACATTTGTAAGGATGGATTGATTATCATGTAACAGGTTTTCAAAATCTAGTTTCTCTAAGTGATGCTAATAAGCAGCTTTCCCATTGGAAAAAACAAAACCCAAACGAAAAAACAAAACCCAAACAAAAAAACCAAACCCCAAGCCTAACATAAATAATTTTTCAAACCATGTAACTTATTTAGGAAAAAAAATCCTGTAGAAGTAAGCACCCTAACCCCTGCAGTTCAGGGAATAATTTTTAAACTGATTCTTAAAGCCTGAAGAAAACAATTAGAGATAATGACAGGATTGTGACTTCTACATGATGTATAACTATATAATGCGTGTTATTTGATTAAATCTCAAATGGATTAGAATTTAAGTAGTATTCTTGATTAAAGTGTATTTCTGGGTAAGAGCAAGCTTATTTTAAACTTTGCTTTATGCATGCCATTAAAGAAATCAAAAGTCTAAGCCCTTATAAATATGCTTACTGAAATGTGACTCGAAAAACAGAGATTTATACCATTCCTCCCAAAGATTTTAAATTAAAACCTCACCTAATTTATATGAATGTGGAGCTGACTTTCAGGACTCTGCTACATAAATGCTAAAAATATATTACTATATAATCGATAGTACAAAGAAAACATAAATTATTAGAATATTAATTATAATTTTTCCCTCACCTAAGCAGCCTCTAGACAAGAATCATATATTGTTTATCAGTACTAAACATGCCAAGGCATCTGCTAATAAGATCTACTGCAAGAATAATGTTCATGCCTTTCTGGATATGCTTTAGTAAGAATACATATGTAACTGCGAGAGACTCAACTGAAATCTGCAACGCGTGGCATTAAGAACAGAGACGGTCCCCCAGCATGTAATAAAAGGGGATAAAGGTGATCGCTGTGGTGGCCATCCAGCTCCGATGAGCACTACAGACCCTGGGAGACACCCAACACTGAAGACAATGACTATGGACATTCAGGAAGCTGAAGATCTACAGTGGTGACTATCATTCTGCACTCTAAATTCTTGCTTAATTTCTGTCCTTTTTTTTTCTGATCTCTTCTGTCACTATCTTATTTATAATAATAATTTTCTTATCTTTTCATAATAAACAAACTGACCGATTGCAGTATTTGACCTCACTTGCATCTTAATTTCATCCTGGTGATCACAAAAAAAAAAATATGTCTGACATTGAATTTTATCCAGTCAGAACTTGACAATAACACATTCTTATTTCAGCCTAGAGAGAAAAATCTTCACAGAGATGTTTTTAATGATTAGCAGTTCTGTCAAGTGCTGATGTTGCATCTGTTTGGTGGCAGATATTGATATGCTACCTGTAGAGTCTGAGGAAAGACTGAAAAAAATCATTCAGAAAAGAGCAGGGCTAACAGACAAAATGGATTCTGAGCAAATATACCTACATATAAAAGGCATTGAATCAAATAGAGATAATATCAACTTTTAATGTCATTTTGTTAAATGTGTAATTAAACTATTCTGTTTAAGAGGAAGATTATGTGGAAAATATCTATATAAAAGGTCCTGTAGACTCCAGGGCTCTAGACCACAGGAAACAGTCTAGGAAACTTAGCAGGTCCTCTTCTTCTTGCTAACTGATGAAAAAAGCCTGGATTAGTACAACAGAAACTCCTCTCATTCACCCAGTTGTAGGTTAAAGAAGAAACAGACTATAAACCAGAGAATTACTGGCTATGCTTTAAAACAAACAAACAAACAAAAAAGCATGTATACAAATTTTGATTAAGATATCACAGTATTTTATATCTAAAGTAAACCATTTCATTGAAAGGACATGCATGAACAGTCCTTTTATATATATATATGAACATATATGTTTTTTAAATGTACACTGTAGCCAGGTTTAATACAAAATGTGGCACATGATAAAGATGTGATACTTTCTGCAGCCTTATAAAAAGTGTGTGTCATCAGTTGAACTCGTCTTCATATTGTTCAAGGTAGATGAAAAAAATATAGAATAGTGAAAAGGTACTTATGAGTTACAGTATGATTGCAAGAGCACATTTGGAGACAAAGAAGGATTTTGTAAGTGTGAAATAAATAGGTTGTTTCTTATAGAAGTGACAGTGATTAATAGTTATCACAAAGAAACAGGATGATGCACTGCACCTTTCCCATGTAGTTTCCTATGGAAAATGTATGCGTCTTCATGAGCTTTCTTAGAGAGTAAGATCCAGTCTGCCCAAACCTTGCTATACTTATATGCCTAACACTCTCCACATCCCAGATGACTAATCCAGACTGCTGATTTTTCAGGTTTTCTAGGCTGATTTAGTACAAGAATGGATACAAGACAGAAATAAAATACATTGCATGACTGCGTCAAAGTGCATACCATGAACTGAATTGATTTTAGAATTGTGTTGGCCAGGCAAAAGTGGGGGGAAGAGGGTACTGGAAAAGGGAGAGAGATGTGAAATGAGAAAGAACTTAGCAGCTGTGCCATGATTGCTAAACTGCAAACCTGAAATGGTTTAGAAAAAGGATTGTATTCCTGCCCATACAGCGGCTCATCTGAAAGAAGGAAGGGTTAGAAGCAGTAACACAGCCAGAGCAGTCTTCTGAAATGTGTTTTAAATTGTAGCACAGCTGGAAACAAGGGAGCTAACATTTTGTGCATCCTTAATGGAAGAGAGACATCTTAAACAAGGTTGAATAAACTCCCTTCAATCCTTCTGTGCCACTTATTCGTCTCTATGGAGAAGAATACACATGTAGCTAGAAGACTAAATTTCAGTACAGTAAAAAATGAATTGCATATAGATGTTAGGCAATCAGGATACTGTCATCAACTTATTTCAGCATAAAACTTATATGAATTTATTTTTGTGATACCATCTTTTATCCCTTTTTAATTTTTTTTTTTTTAAATCTAAACACTTACTGCAGCACACACATAGACAGTAACACATACTTCTGTAATCTTAAGTATTAAAAAATTAAAAAGATGGCTGTTGAGTCTAGCCAGTTCAAAATAACCCCTTGGTAAGAAGTCATTGTAGCAAGAACTGGATTTCTTAATCCAGAAACGAAACTCTAACACTGTAGATAATCCATTGTTCAAGTCTTTAAAAATCATAGAGAAATCTGTTTCTGTCTTACAAAGATGATTGCCCATTTATTCTGCTTTAGTCAGTATAGATCTCCAACTAAAACAATAACATAATGAACAAGTTTTCACATGCAGAGACCCCAGTGAGCAGAACTAATGTAGCAGAAGGAAATAATATTATTAATTGCTCCAGTGACTATTGGTTGTTTGGAAGGCAATAAAGCCCGTGAAAAATGTGCTTTCATTTAGGATGATTTGCAAAATGCAGTTAGGCAATTAGAAGAAATCCATAATTGAAGGCACTTAGATTTAGAAGAACAATGGAGTGTAAAAAAAAGAGGAAGAAAAAGACCCCAAAAATCCATTCTCCATTTTCATTTGTAAGTAGCTAAAATACACTTAGAGACATGCAAATATCAGGGTTTTTTTTTAACTACACAAGTTCCATTAGCACTAAAACCAATGACTGTTAAGGTGAGCGAGCTGCATGAAAGAGCAACATGCTGTAAAATTAATTATTTTTACAAATTTTTGCCTTGCTGAATAATTAATCACAAAGAATAATAATGCTGCAAGTTCATACTAGCTTTTCATGAAACAACTATTCACCCAAAAAGTTTCCACTTACTCCAATGACTGTGGTGATTAGTATGATTTCAAGAACTTCATTGCTTTTTCCTGATAATATTGTTATTATTATTTCAGATATTTTAAAATATTTCTTATCTTCTGTTTGTCAGGAAGATTGCTGGTGAAAAACTATCTCTTATTGCCAGTGAAGTTAAGTTCTGGAAAAAAATCCTTTTCAGACAGATACGACTATCAAACGATACCTGAGTAAACTTTAAATTGACAGGTAAAGTAATTTCATTACAGGGTTAATGTTAACATCTTTTGTGCTCTAGTTTTTCTCTTTCCACCCCCAAAATAAAGGTCGTTATTTGGAAGAAAATATTAATTAATCAAGAAAATATATTTCCATTTATGAATTTAAAAATAATTATATATTATATATAATAATATAATGTTAACGTATTCTGTCTCTCTTTTAACCTTATTATATACAGCTGAAGGGCACAGCTTAGTATTCTCCACATAGCACTTGGAATAGCTATGCTACCAAATACTGGTACATTCATGTTCCAGTGATACTGAATCTACGCTTATCAGAGCAGATACACTGACAAATGAACCACTTACAAACCATATGACATATAAGTTCTTGTCACAGGTTTAAGGTGTATCCTCTTGGAAGTAATTTTTCCAAAATGAGTGCAATATGGTTGTGAGCAAGTGTTATGAGCTGAAGAAGGATTACACTATATAACACTCAAGTTTCAATCACCCCTTCCTCTTTATTTGCAGAGATTTTACAGGGTATTGTTCAGTGAAGTCCAGAGAAAGACTTACAATGACTTAATAGCAGCACAGGATATGACACTGAATCTAAGGGAAGTATGACAACTTTCTTGCCTCTGCTTTTAAGAGAAAACCAAAAACAACAAACCAACCAAACGAACAATAAAAAAACCCAAAATACACCAAACCAAAAAATCCCCAAACAAACAAACAAACAAAACCCTAAACAAACAAAAAAACCCCTAAGAAACCCACAGAAAACCCGAAGCCCACCAACTTCTGCTATCATGTCACTATTTAAGTTGAGGCAGTGGGGATGGCTAAATTTAGTCTGACCATCTGCGGCAGATTCTACCTTCTTTGTTTAGTGATAGCATGACAGTCACACAGGATCTTCAGCCACACAAACTGTCCTGAAGTTCCTAGAACATTTCTTTCTAAACACAAAGTCTTGGTCTACCCTGTAGCTTGAGCCACTTATATTCCTCCATAGGTCAATAGAACAGAAGAGTAAGTAGTGGGATGTCCAGATTCAGTAATTTTACAGAAGAAATCTAATTCTTTCCCTTTGCATGGTGAAACCTCATTAATCTTTGCAGAATAATTTATTCCTAGTTTTCTCCTTCCAGATAAAGAGTATGAAGAAGAATGAACATGATTTTGGAATGAATTTTGAGCTTTCTGCATTTTGTGGTTGGATAGGATCCCTGTACATTGCAGAAGCCAGTGTTTATTTCATGTAAAATGTCATTTATGGGTAAGTAGCAACCACTTCATCAGACTAAAGGCAAATACTTTTTATCATCATGTTTCGTACACTACTGAATCTCAAAGTTTACTTTATGGAAGTTCAGTGTTTACCAAGAACTACATTCAATGTGTGAAACCCAATGATAATGAGGGAAAGATCAGTAATAGGATATTCTGTGAAACTGAATTGATTCAGAATATGTCTGGCATCAGAGCTTTAAAATCCTGAATAACTTTCATTAGAGTGCTCTAGGACTAAGGCTCCAAATAAAATTCCAGAGTCTCCTTATTGTTTTGTTAGGGCTTTGGTGGAGCACTTCATACAATGTGCTGAACCTTGCAGACACTCTGTCAATAACATCAAATTAAGGCCATCACCCATCTTTGTGCTATCACTGTAAGAGCTGTTGGAACCTGTCACTCTATTAATTTCTTACAGGGACTCCTGAAATTCATTTAGTTTATCTTGGTTTTGTTTATTATTGACTCTCATTCTTATCTGAGCTTATGGTCAATGAATTTATTAGTGATACATTAATTTTACATTATCTTTCCAAAGAGATAAGCATGACAGTGAATTGAATTTGACAGTGAACAGCTAGCCAATTCATAAACCAGATAAGTCTATTTTATAGATTGCTCGGAGAGGCCAGAAATACCGATGAGCCCTCTCGTACACTTGTAATTGACTCTTTCTGAATTGTGCCATCTGTTCTTTCTTAGGTGAATGATTGATTAACTGAGCAACATATGATTAGTGGCTTGCCTTGCTACTGTAGTGTACAAGTTGTTCTGGAGTGTGCTCTTGACAGCCTCCATCTGTGTGCCTAACAAATCAAACAGGGTGACATTCTGCTCTGTGCCCTCCATGGTACCCTTGGGGCTTCAGTCAGGCTACTGACCCCTTTCATCTATGGGGCTGCAGTTGAGCAAATCTAGGCAAGAAAGGTTTTTTTTTTGTCTGATTTCATATTACCGTTGCATCCTTCCTTACTCTACATTCTCCTCTCCTTCCTTCTCCCCTACCCTTCTTTTTTCCTTTTTGTTTTCCCCCTTTTTCTCTCTCTCCTTTCTCCTGTCTTCTTTCCCTCCCTGCAGACCAATACATTTTCCTTTGACCTTTTTTGATAAGATTCTGAGCTCTCTTCTCTATTATTATTATCTGAATTTTATTTCAGTATTGCTATTACTCAGAAGCAGACATACCAACAGGGAAAATTTCACTTGATGCTTGAACTTTGAAGAAAAATTTAAATGATAATAGGAGGTATAAGGAAACTTTGATGATAAATTGAGAATCACAGGATGATTAAGGAAACACTTCCAGAAAAAGGGACCTCTGGGCTTCATCTCGTCAAACCTCCCTGCTCTAACAGACAACTATATACAGTTGCCCAGGATCACATCCAGGTGCTTTTGATTATCTCCACAACCCTCCTCGGCAACCAGTGCCAGTGCTCACTCATTTGTACAGTAGAGTAATGTTTCCTGGTATACAGAGGGACCTTTCTGTATTTCAGTTTGTGCCCATTGTCTCTTGTCCTCTCACTGGGCACCACTGAAAAAAAGCCTGGCTCCCTCTTCACACTCTCCATTTCAGATATTTACAGACATTCATAAGATCCCCCTAGCTGTGTTTTCTCTAGCCTGAACAGTCCCAGCTCTCTTAGCTTTTTCTCGTATGAAAGACGCCCTTAATGATCTCTGTGTCCCTTCACTGCAATCTCTCTACTATGACCATGACCCTCTTTCTTATACTGAAGAACTCGGAACTGGACACTGTACTCTTGTTGTGGCCTCAGCAGTGCTGAATAAAGAATCATAGGACGTATCATACCCTCATAAACAATCCTAGAACTACGATGTAAAAAACATGTAAATATTATTCTCACTGTTGTCTTCCTTCTCTTTGAGAAAACCAGGGTTATAGTCATGATTACAAAATATGGATTCTCATGTTGGCTAAACCAGGTATGATCAAATGCTTAACAGTTATAAGCAATTAAGTAAAATTTATAAGATAGTAGATTTGTTGATGATTCACAAAAAATGCTTTTCGTTAAAGCTTTGTCATTTAGTTATTAAGCATGTGAAAACTAATACCATCACCATTCATTCTGTAATTAGCCTTAATTAAAATTTCACAGTGTTACCCCAGTTAGAATTTTTGTTAAAAGCTTCCAAAGTTGCAGTTAATGTTATATTATTTTAATGTAATATTTTCTTATAAAATAGTTCTATAATATTCTGTAAGAAAAAAAGAAATCTGTTTTAAAACTTTGTATTTTCTTCTGTAACAGCACTTCGATTTTAAATATTATTTGAGAAAAACTAAGAATGTTTCAAAGTCATTGAAATATAAGCTCCCTCCATGTCCTTTTCTCTTTCTCTCATTACTTTTTTTCCTGTGTGATCAAAAACCTGTGCTTAATGTAAAGCCTGTGGACTGGTCAAAGCTGAAACATGTCTATTACTGGGAGAAGACTAGAGTCTGTTTGATTAGGTGTACTTATTTGAGACAGAAGGAGAATTATTTCACTGGGTCAGACAGTTCCCAAATGTTATTTGACTACAGCTATAAAGCATTATATCTTTTTTGTTTTCAATGGACCAATTAAAATATGGTCAGTAAAAAGCTACATGCTAGGAAAAGAAACTATAAAAGTAACTGTCCTGGGTTCAGCAGCAGTAGTCATTTTTTCTCCTTGGTAGCTGGAGCAGCGCTGATAACACCAGTGGCTGTTTTCAGTGGCTGCTTGGTGGTGTTTTGATCTGGCCAAGGACTTTCTGAGTCTCATGCTCTGCCAGGGAGGAGGG